>PVLC010005825.1:0-73523 GCA_004027655.1 Graphiurus murinus | reverse complement strand
TACCCTAAGATTTCACCTAACTCCAGTCAGAATGGCAATCATAAAAAACACGAACAACAACACCTGCTGGCGAGGGTGTGGAGAAGTGGGAACCCTAGTACATTGTTGGTGGGATTGCAAACTTGTGCAACCACTGTGGAAGACAGTATGGAGGATCCTCAGACGATTGGGAGTGAACCTACCATATGACCCAGCAATAAGGTATGTTCTGCAATCTTCAATGAAGTGCTAGCTTTCTACCCTTGTAAGTGACACAATCTCATTTTGCAGAAAATATCATGGAAGTTGATCCAATATTCTAAAGGCAGGATCCCGTAATCCCAATGGATAGAATTCTTCAATTCAGTGCCTGGATACAAAACCATTTGGCAATTGTGCGTTGAGTTTTCCTTCCCACGATTATAAATACAAGACTTTAGCTAGAGTCCCATACCCTGTTCATGCAGGATAGATGTTTTCTTAAGTATTTTAGGCAATTTGTATATGTTGAATACTAGTTTCATCCAAAGAAATGCAATGACAACTTCTATACATGAAAGGTACTAAAATATAAGTAATTGTTAGCTCATCTATTGTCCTGCTTTCATCTTTGTAGTCATAATTTCAGGCTCAACGTATAGAGCACAATATGCACAGAAATGTGTGTATAATGCATAGTTGCTTGAACAATGGAAAAGGTCCATGATTAGATGGGAAGAGATGAGCATATAGGTACATAAACACTCCCTTGGAGCCGGGCATGGTGGCGCATGTTTGTAATACCAGCATTTGGGAGGCTGAGACTGGAGGATCTGGGTTCGTGGCCAGCCTCAGCTACCTAGTGAGGCACTCTGCAACTTAGTGAGACCCTGTTTCAAAAATAAAGAATTAAAAATAGGGCTGGGGCTATAGCTCGGAGGTAGAATGCCCCTGAGTTCAATCCCCAGTACCACAAAAAGAAAAAAAAAATGCCTTGGAGGAGAGAGGAAGAACAATACCAGCAGTAAGAAAGGAATAAAAAGTAGACAAAATAAGATTTGGGTGTGGGCATGGAAAGTTAATAAGTCCCAGTTTTCAAGTTTGTGAATATTTCAATAAAATTAAAACAAGTACCTTAAGTTGGAAATCATAATCTAGAGCTAATGTATTCTTATATTAATATTATATTAAATTATAATTATATTATAAAAATTATATAAGAAGATTTACATATAAGAACATAGTTATATAATAGTTATATTCTAGTTGTATAAGAATAGGTGTAGTCTTATTATAATATAATTATGTTATATAATATAAGCCACATTAAAGTTTTTGTAAGTGTTCAACATCTGAGAAATTGGGACAAAATGAGTTAAACAAATTCATTCCTATTTTAAAACTGCAAAATAGTAGATGCCATAGATGGAGTCATTAGAAATGGGTAGGAAGCTTCAAGGGCATAGTGTAAGTTTAAAATAGTGTGAGAAATGAAAGACACAGCTAGAAACAAAAAATAATTTCTTAATAACATTGAGAACATAATTGCAATTGGATAATAGTCATTTAAAAAATGACAATGTGATGGTACTCAACCACTTGGGGCAAGCATGAAGATACTCAGCACTCAGCAAAATGAACACTACATAAACAAAAATCCACAGCCTAACTATTTATAAATATACTCATCATATTACAATTTCCTCTATTGTCTATTCACTATTCATGGATAACTTATAAACAGAGAAGGTAAATAATACTTCAGAGTTCCTACATTAACAAGCAGCCATAATTTTTGAAAAATATATGGGAATACTGTGAGGCAATTCTAATAAGTGAAACAGGAGACTACTTATATTGATGAAGAAGGTTCAACTTCTAGAGAGAGAAAGTTCCCAAGGATGGTAGACAAAACTTGGGCTTAAAAGTATGACATGAGTTAATATTATATACCAAATGCCAGATTTGGACCATTATCATGTTTAATTTTTATAATATTGAGTAAATATAGTATCATTTTGCATAATTTTGGAATAAAGTTTTACTTTAGAAATGTGAAATTTTTATCAAAAAATAAATATTTTCCACACCTATTCATGTTTGAAAAATATGATTGATAATAGTTACTAAATATATCTGTTTTTCTCTTAGGAGGAAGTAACTAAGGAGATTCATTTTTAGAATTGCAAGCAGCTGGATCATCAAGTCCAAGTTCCTATCTCTTGCGTAGGTTGCAAGTTGAAAAATGAATTCTTGTGTGCACATCTCTAACAAAGGATCTAGAGTGATTTCTAGTTTCATCACTTAGATATTTATGAAAATTGATTAAATTCTACCAAGGGCTTAGAGAAATATTAGCAACTCCCAAAGTAAAATAAGATCTTTCTTCCATTACTCTGTACCAGAAAAATTTAAAGTATGCTACAATCCACATAATTTTTGGAACATTCATAATTGAACAGAAAAATTACTCAATGAATTAAAACTATTTTCCATGACCTACTCTCATTATTTTCTTTATTTTAGCCTCATGTTATCTACCATTGAGCTAGATTTACAATACATTCACTAGAAGCTATTTCATCCTGGCAAATGCAAAGTATATTTTAATTTACTAAGAAAGATATTATGGGAGGGAAAACATTAAATTTCCTTTGTTATTCATTATTAATGTGTTTTTCCAATCATGGTGTTTTACTATGATCAAGGACGTAATACAAGGTAAAGTCTAAATTTATATTTTTTCTCATAGGAAATGGTTTACTGGCTGCATAATTTAACATGTATAAGATAAAAAGGCAATATACATTATATATTTCTAAGTAATATCACAACTTTGGGACTGTGGGTAAATTTTTATCTATACAGAATTCCTAATCCATATAAAGAAAATCTGAGAAATTATTGCTAACAAATCCAAATAAAAGAAGCCTGTTACTCCCCTATACACCCTAGAATTCAATATCTTTCTAAACTGGAAAGCAATTCAACATAGAATTAACAGAGTGGCTCATTTCTAGGAATTACCTGTCATTCTTCACAACTATCCACAAACTCTCATACACACACACAGAAGCCATTCTTTCCTTCCCAAAATATTACCCATTGTAAAACCATTCCTCTTTTCTCTCTTCTCCCATATCTCTTCCCCAGTCTGTGCCAAAATGACTCCTATTTCTCACAGAGTAAGTGTTCAGGCTCTCCAAGGGATAAACAGATGACAAGACCAAAGAGCTTTTCCTCTTCTCCCACCAATAGTTGTGTACTTCTAAGATTTTAAACGTGAAGGCCTTGCTCCCAACTCCTCAAAGAGGAATTTGTGAGAGTACAATCTGCCAACTTGGACAGCACTATGAACCAAAACAGACCAGTATAAAACAAGTACATCCTTAATCAATTATTTAGGATTTAATATGTGCTTCAGAACCCCCCCCCCTTTCTTTCCTAATGACAGTTTTCCAATTCACCAGTGTAAATATGTCTACACAGTGAATGGGTCTTGGTGTTTCTGTACTTATTGAATAAAAGAATGAGCAACATGTTTGTAACCTGTCAGTACAGAAAATCAGAACCATAGATAATGGTTCCTTAATGGTAAAAGAAATTGTTGTCATTATGAGAAATTATAATTTATTCACAAGAAATTACACACTCTTGTGGCCAGAGGGCATAATAGGTGTAGGGAGATCATTTGTACAATGTTGTGGTGATAATTACAAAAATTGCCAACAGTAATCAGTGGTGGTCTATGTGTTAGAAATGTGCTGGATCATTCATATACATAATTCCTAATCAATAACTTAATCAAGGCTACTAGTCCAGTAATTGATCTTAGCTAAGGTATAAACTATGTCTCTATGACTCTAAAACCTAATGCTCATTCCACTATATCATCATCTTAAATCCTAGGTCCTCATTATATTTTAAAAATTATCAATAATCCCAAAGAACCTTTCATTATGTGGAGTACATCTATCAGTGTTTATTATATTGAATTAAAAGGAGAAAATTAAAATAGTTTATATGTGTTAAATCTTTTTAAAATAAAAATATTAATACCAAGGCATTCTAACACAAATATATTTTATGGAAAAATTGTGTTTTCCAAAACAACAAAAACTAAGAAGAATGGTATTATTTTATGTTTTTGTAATTCTCTTTAATATGTAGCTTAATAGAAGACAGTTATACTTCTATGAAATGTATTTCTGCATTTAATTTGTTTCAATTTGTTGTTTTGGTTAAAATATATGAGGAAAATATGGCTGCACATAGATATAGAGTAGAAAATGAAAGTATTTTAATACAATTTTATAAATTTTATAATTATAAATTATCTTCTTGGATACTGGACCAAATCTATAAATGGTAGTTTTTATAGATTAATTATAATGTGATCCCTCAAAATACATTAATACACTTTAGTACACTTTACTATATTTCATGCTCCTTTGGTCCATCTTTTACTTTGATGAATTTTGACCCATAAAGATTTTTTTTGTGCAGTAATGAGGATTGAACCCAGTATCACCAAGTTAAAATCTCAGCTTTTTTTGATTTTTTATTTTGAAACAGGGTTTCGCTAAGTTGCTGAGGCTGTCTTTGAAACTGGGATCCTTTTGTCTCAGCCTCCTAACTACTGGAATTAGAGGTGTGCACCACCATGCCCAGCTCCACAAATGATTTTTTAATACTGTGCGTTGGTTATTGGGAAAGTATCATTTCAATGAATTATGTAGATATTGGAAGTGTTAACATATTTCTTTATATAATAATAAAAGTGGTAGGGTTTAACTCTTATCTTTTGTGTATGTACTAGAGTTTTATTCTTGTGGTTACCATGGGTCTTATATAAAGTATCTTATGACATCCCGTTTTAAGCTGATACCAATTTAAATTCAATCACATTTTAAGAACTGTACTTTTACTTCTCCTGCCCTCCACATTTTATACTATCAGTGTTACACTTTACACCTTTTTATATTGTGTATCCACATAAAAATTATTGTAGCTACAGCTATTTTGAACTTTTTTTTAACCTGTATACTAGAGTTAATAATGATTTATAAACCAAGCTGAACATGTATCCCAGTGGTAGAGCACTTGTCTAGCATATGCAAGACCCTGGGTTTGATCCCTAGTAACTAAAAAAAAAAAAAAAGATTTATATATCATCATCACATTATTACAGAATTCATAACTTGACTATGCACCAGTGAGTTTTAGACTTTCATATGTTTTCATGTTGTTACTTAGTATCCTTAAATTTCAAGTTGAGGCTGGGGGTGGTGGGGCACGCTTGTAATCCCAGCATTTGGGAGGCTGAGACTGGAGGATCTGGGTTCGCGGCCAGCCTCAGCTACCTAGTGAGGCACTCCACAACTTAGTGAGACCCTCTTTCAAAGTAAAGAATAAAAAATAGGGCTGGGGGTCTAGCTTGGAGGTAGAGTACCCCTGAGTTCAATCCCCAGTACCACAAAAAAAAAAAGAAAAAAAAAATTCAAGTTGAGGAAATACTTCAGTACTTCTTTTAAGACAGTTCTTGTGAAAAATTATCTCAGCTTTTGTTTTCTGGGATTACCATTATCTGTCCTTCATTTCTGAAGGACAGTTTTGCTGGATATAATACTCTTGGCTGGTAGTTTATTTTTATGGTTGTTGGGTTTTTTTTGTTTTTTGTTTTTTGTTTCTCTCTCTCTCTCTCTCTCTCTCTCTCTCTCTCTCTCTCTCTCTCTCTCTCTCAACATTTGGCATATATCATTAAACTCCCTCTTGACTTGGAAGGTTTCTTCTGAGATGTCTTCTCATAGCCTAAGGATATTTCCTTATATCTGATAAGTATTTTTTTCCTTGCTGTTTCTAGATTCTCTATTTGGTTTTTGATAATTTGATTATAATGTATCCTTAAGTATTCTTTAATTTGATATTGCTTGGATCCACTGACTTTCATGAATCTGAATATACAAATCTCTCTCAAGATTTGGGAAGTTTTAGCTAGTATTTCTTTTAAAAATGCTTCTGCTTCTCTTTCTCTTCTAGTTCTCCCATAATTTGTATATGCATATACTTGATATTACTTCATAGGTAACTTACTTTCTTTGAATTTAATTCTTTTATATTTTTGTTCTTCTAACTGGACAATTTCAAATGTCCTGTCTTTGAGTTTGCCAATTTTTTCTACATGATTAAATTGCTGTTGTAGCTCTCATTTAATTTCTCACTTCTGTCATTACATTCTTCAGTTCTGTGATTTCTGTTTGGTTATTTTTATAGTTTCTATTTCTTCTATAAATATCTCATTTTTCATGCATTCTTTTTCTAATTTTCTTTAGTTGTGTTTTCTTACATTTCATTTAACTGCTTTAAGGTAATTATTTTATGTTCTCTTTCAGGCAATTCACAAACACTCATTTGGGGGCGTCAGTTACTATAACTTTATTAACTTCTTTTGGTGGCATCATGTTCATGTGATTCTTCACTATCCTTGTAGCCTTGTACTGGCATCTGTGCATTTGAAGGAGCAAACACTTGTTCTCATCTTTACAGACTGAATTAGACAAAGACCTTTTCCTGTTCAGTCCCAAGCTGACAGGATTGACTCCAGGATCATAATTGAAAAGGATGCAGCTAGGGCATGTGACTACTGTTCAGTTCACAATGTGGTCCATTGTTGACAGGGGTGTTACTAGGGGCTTGAGTTGATACCGATCCTGTCTGGTTCTTAGGTAGACTAAGCTGCCTCTAGTACCTCAGTCAGTAGATACGACACTCGAATGAAGGTCTGCCTCAGGGACCACATACAGTGAGCCTGTTACCAGGTGTGCAAAAGGTATGGCTTCCTCTGGGTTCCTAGGAGTGCTCCCACTGGGTCGGGGGTAGGTCTCTGTGCTGGCAGTACTGGCCTACATTTCAGCTAAGAGGAGTGGAACCAATCATTGAGCAGCTTCAGGGTGTAAAACCAAGACTAAGGTTTGTGGACCTGCTCCTGAAGCCATGGACAGTGTGACTCTTTTTTCTACCTGGGGAGAAGGACTGCTCTCAGATCACAGCCAAGGAACTAGAGATGAGATGCAAGCCTGTTTCAAAATCCACAAAGTAAAAGCAAGTTCAACAAGCCCTCCCCCCCCCCCTCTCTCTCAAGGCAGATCTACTCTCAGTCTGTAGCTGAGAGAGTCTAGAGATGATTTAGAGGGTCATTTTAGGATCTGTTGTGAGACTAAATTGGCAGACTCCTTATGGGGCACATACAGATGTGTCCCCTGGTGGATCGTGGGTAGAAAATACTGCCTTCAGACTACAGTTGAGAGGGGCTAACACTGAGTCATAGTGTATGACAATTGTCCATTCCTACAGTTGAGATTGATAGGCCTCTTTTCTGAAATGTGAGTCATGATGTTGTGGGATAACCCGGTCCCACTCGTGGGTCCTTGGCATCCGTGATAAAAAGAATTTTAACATGTGCCATTTAAGAACAAAAAGTAGGAATTTATTTAGGAAAATAAGGAAAGGGGGAGAAAAACAGGTGAGGGGACATCTTCCTGGCCAGACGTGTGCACGCGGGTAAGAGAGCGAGGCGTGGTACAATTCCTTCTTTTATGCGCTTTCAAGAGGGGTGGGCACAGAAGAAGTCTGGACCTCCTCCTTCTTCCAGGTATTGGTGGACGACAGGTAGGTGGTCCAAATTGGGCCCTCCTCTCCCTCAGGTTTCAAGATGGGTGTCTCAAGATGGGTCTGACCTTTGCCCTGAATGTCCTATGAGGGCTGGGATTCAGGGGATTAAAAAGGTGTGGCCCACTTAGACTTTTCTCCTAAGATTTTGAGCACACTCTATAGAGTGGGGTCAGCTAAAACTCTCCAGATTTTAAAACTATATTTTTCCTTTCCCTCCCAATGTCTCCTTTCTGCCTAAATTTTATTCCTTCTGTCCTACATCAATGAGTGGGAGTCTTCCCACGTCTCTTGGTGGAAGGTTCTAGTGGTGCAACAAAGGTCAAATAAGGCTATAGCTGAGACTCCTGGAAGTTAGAGGCATTTTTAAATCTTGGTGTGGAACATAATTTGATTAGCCTGCAACCTTGGTGTGCAGAGATTGCTCTTCTACTTCTTGGGCCCCACTGGGGTTTTGCAACCTTGTATGTGAATATCAAATCTTTCACAAAGGCACTTTTGTCCATAGATGGATGCAAAAATATTGTTGCTATTGAGGGATACAAAGAGAGGACCTCTTCTTATGTGATCTTGCTGCTGACATCACTCTCTTTTTTTTTTATTCTCTAGATTTTGTTTGTTGGTACTAGGGATTGAGCCCTGGGGCATTCTAACACTCAGCTATATTCCAGTCCTTTTTATTTTGAGGCAGAGTTCTGCTAAATTGCCAAGCCTGGCCTTGAATTTATGAACTTCCTGCCTCACCCTCCTGAGTCACTGGGATTACAGATGTGTTCTCTTGCCCTGCTACTCCAGATTATTTCCATTTGAATTACGTATTGAAACATTTAAATTCTGTGTGGTATTTGGCTGTAGGAAGTTCTATATTTGCTACCTGGAAGGTTTTAGGTTGGAATGCCAAGGAAGTAAAAGCTGGTGAAGAGTTGATGTTCTATTTTCTGATGTATACAGAGGCAATGGTCTCCCAATTCCAAGATTTTCACAAAGTCTACAATTGTAGACAGACATATGCCAGTAGTCATTAGGTAGAAGAGGCTATGAGGGTTTACACTGGGGGTTGCCTGAATTAAAATATGCTGTAAGGGCAAAATACCCATTAAATTTTGAAGATAAATCTCTATAGGTGAGTAAAATTCTATTACTTGTATCATATTTTCTTTTCTTTCTTTCTTTTTTTTTTTGCGGTACTGGGGATTGACCTCAGTGGCAATCTACCTCCGAGCTACACCTCCATCCCTATTTTTTATTATGATTTTCTTCCATTCTGTAGACTCTCTCTTCAGACTTTTTATTGTTCCCATTACTACACAGAAGCTTTTAATTTTATGCCATTCAATCTAGGTTTTATTTCCTGAGCGTTGAGGGTGTGGGGGGGGGGCGGGGTATTGAGGAAGTCTCTACCAGTGCCTATGCTTTCTGCTTGTAATTGAAAAGTTCCTGTTCTAATTTCTAGGTTTTGAACCATCTTAAACAATTAGGTCATTTGCAAAAATAAATGGATGGAAGTAGGGAATATTATGCTAGGTGAGATGAACCAGACTCACAGAATCAAGGGTCCTATGTTTAGATAAATGAGGGGAGAGAACAGTAAAAGAGCAGAAGGGGATTGAAGGAGGCAGAGGCAAAAGAAAGATTGAGGAAGGAAACAGTTCAAATAATGCTATGTCCATATATAAAGATATCATTACCAATCTCACTAATATATATGGGGACAGAGAAGGAGGGAGCAGGGTAGGATGTGAAAAGAAATACACCAAGTGCTGTATGCATGTATGTTTGTATCACTTTGACCCTTATTATGACATATAGTGACAATGCACTAATAAAAGTATAAAAAGTATATAAATATTGTATTAACATTTTATATTGAGTATGTGTTGAAATGATCATAGCTTGGATACTTGGGGGGAAATGGAATATATTATTAATTTTACTTATTTCTTTTTACTTTTTTGATGAGGCTATTAGAAAGTTTAAAATTTTATATGTGATTTGACTTTATGATTATATATTCTATTGAATAATGTTGCTTTCACTACTGGCAAGAAAGAGACTGAATCAACTCTATGTTAGTCATGATTCATAACTAATTCTATCATTTTTAACTATACAAAAGCTCATTTCATTTTTTATATGCAACTTTTGTCAATTATTATTATAGCTAGGAATAACGATTGTATTTTTCTATTAGCATGATTTGGTTTTCTGTAAGGCATATACAAACACCCATGCACGCGCGCGTGCACACACACACACACACACATATTCATCTTTCCAGTAAATTATAGCACAGAGTGAGAGAAACAAACTCACACTGAAAACAAAAGAACCAATATCAGAAGTTTCTGATGAATATAAATTTCTTCATTTTCATTGTCATAAAATGTTGATTTTATTTTTATCAAGATAAACTAAGCTGGGCATGGTGGTACACACCTGTAATCCCAATACTTGGAAGGCTGAGACAGGAAGATCTTGGGCTTGAGGCCAGCACACAGTAACATAGAAAGACCCTGTTTCAAAATATAAACCAAAAGGCCTGGGGATAGTTCAATGGTAGAATGCCCCTGAGTTCAATCCCCAATTCAGAGAGAGACAGAGAGAGAGAGAGAGAGAGAGAGAGAGAGAGAGAGAGAAACAGAGAGACAGAGAGACTGATTTTGAACTCTGTTCTGTGCTCATTCTATGGCAAAGATAACCAGAAACAACATATTTGAAAGGAATCTTTTTCTTCATAATACATTTTTCCTTTTATAACATGTTATTTGAATAGGATACATTTTCAAAATATTTATTGTACAGTGAAATTTAAAACAAATGCTGGAATACATATGTTTATATATAATAAATTAATAATACTAGAATATCATTAAAAATATATGCTGTGTTCCTCATGCAAGGTTTTTAAGACTATAAGGAAAAATGAATGATAGACTTAAAACATCTGAGTGCCCAAAGTGCTTGAAGGCATAGACGGCACTTGGAAAAGGTTACTTCCTTTCTTCACTTCATTTCTCCAAAATTAACAAAACAGATATCTTTCCTGACAAAATTTCTCATTTCTACATATCTGCTCTTCTGATGTTGAGATCCTCTCTTCAATTCTCTCTCACTCTGCTCTTTCTCTGATTAAAGTTTTTTTGTTTTTTTTTTGTCTTACTCTTTCTCACTGAAGCATGCATTCTGTTCTTTTGATAAATGATCCCTTTTAATTGTTGCCCTCAGCTTAGAGTTTAGTGTTCCTGTTCTCTGATGTGAATTGTCCCTTAATAGTGTGTCATAGTAACCAAGAATATTTGTGAAACTAACTTTCTAGAAGGAACATAAAAATCAAAGACAATCTCAAAAATTTGTTTTATTATGCTTTGTAATGACTAGAAAATGTTTGGATGGCTTCAAATGGCATGATAAATTTTCAATAGTTTTTAAATTGTTTTAAATAAACAGGCAGCAAGTTTAGAATTTTGTCATTTTTGAACAGGATATAAATTACATCAGCCACATTACCAACCACCATATGGTCAGGGCTTCAGAAGAATCAGACAGGAGCCAAAGACCCCCAGGCAGAGTAAACATAAAAGAAATCAAGAGACCAAAGCTTCAGAGAAATGTGATAACTTCTGTATCTTATTATATTGTGAACTTGGCAGGCTTGAGGAGACATAGTCACTTTCTTACATAGTTAGGAACTTAAATACATCCTATTTACTTAAGAATTTAACTGATATTACAGAAAGATCAAAGAACAGTTAGTCCCTAATACTTTTTTCATTACTTCCCATCCCCCATCAACTGTTATACCCAGAAAAAAATAACGCAAATTCAAATCATTTGGAAGAAGTAGAAAAAATTTCACATCTTCCATTTTCAGTAAGAGTTCTCATTGTAGTTTAAATGTATTACAGTAGTCTTTGGGAGTTTTAATTTTAGCATTTAGTAATTCAATTATTTTTATGTAATAAGGAATATTACAACCATGCATTTTGATTTTGATAAATCTAGGCAGATGCATATATGCAGAGAGAAAATTGAAATTAAGAAAAGGTTGAACAGAATAGGATTAGTATAAAAAAATATGGGTAAAACCAACACAAAGAAAAAAGTTGAGCCGGGCATGGTGGCGCACGCTTGTAATCCCAGCATTTGGGAGGCTGAAACTGGAGAATCCGTGTTCTCAGCCAGCCTCAGCTGCTTAGTGAGGCCCTCTAAACTTAGTGAGAACCTGTTTCCAAATGAAGAATAAAAAAAATAGGGCTGTGGCTGTAGTTCGGAGGTAGGAAAAAAAAAAAGAAAGAAAAAGAAAAAGAAAAAAGTTGGAGGAAGTGTTATAGGAGTTGGAATATTTGGGGACTGAATTATAGAGTATGTACCTTAAATGTTACTTTTATGATTTCTCAGAACATAGCATATCTCTTGCATGTACAAATTTGAAATAATGTGTGTGTATTTCATATCACACACATTCCCAGCTTTCTATGATAATTCTGGTTAGTGCTCAAAATAGTGCTACCCTGACATACTAGACATATTACTTTTTCCCCAATCCTATACCACAAATATATGCATTCTTATCTACTAAATCCTATGAGAATTGTCTAAGAGGATTGTACTTTGTGAAGTTTCTCAAGCATTTATCTATATGAAATCATTCATGTCAAAGTTAGAAGCAAATATTTCAATCTAATTAACATTTACCAAATGCTCACAGGATGTGTGGCTTTGCATGAAAACATATGATAAATATTCCTGCTTTGTTGTGTATTACGAATCTTCACCAAGTTTAGACTAGCTAGTTCTCAGCTGTCTAAGCTTTGTTCTTCACAAAGCAAAGGAGAACATACTAGAGCTAGGATTTCTCTAAATTCTTACAGATAGGCAACCAATTAGAGAAATTTCCCAATTACATCTAACATTCAGGTTTTGTCACACTAAAACAATCTAAATATGTTTTTATATAGCTATTATTCAAAATTTGTTTGGGAGCTATAAGGGAAGTCTCCTTCCTATGAGGAGATACAGGTAACTCTGAGTTTATCATGGGATTTTCCCCACAAATTACCTGAAAACAAATTGCTTCCTCTTCTGCTTAGCCTGTTCAAAGTTGAAAAGTCTTCACAGTTTCAGCCTCATTTCTCATTTACATGCTTTCACTTATTCTAATGGTTCATTTATTCTAACGACTTCAACCATCACATTTACATTGATTTCTTAAGAACTTGTATTTCAGGCTTCATCCTCTCTGGTATCTTCTAACATCATAATTTTCATGAGAATACCTTTAATATAATGTCTTTTAGTATTTTAAAATTAATATGTCCCAAACTGCACACTCATTGTTCCTTACTCCTCTTTTGAAAAACTTTTTTTTTTCTTGTTGAAACCTCTATGACTAGATTATTGCATAGTTGTGAACACCTGGGATTCCTAATGGAAGACAGTGTCCTGTGGCTCCTCCTTCCCTATGCACTTACATTAGTTCCGAACTTATTTCATGCTTACTAGTCTTTATTATTCTATAATTGATACTTGGCTCCAATCCTCATCGCTCAGGGTTGGCCTGTTTTACTTGACTACTTCTAGTCTCTCTTAACCTTTCTCGCCCATCCTCAACACTGAGAGTGGCATTATCTTACTACTGTACACATCTGATTATGTCAATGCATTTCCTTAAAATTCTTTCTTTATAAGGTAAGTCCAATTACTTTGACATATTTATAAATTCAATCATGGTATGGCCCCAGGCCACCTTTTAGCTTCATCATCATCTTTTTGCTCTTCCTTCTCCAGAACTCTAGCCAAAACAATCATCTCACAGTTCTCTTAAAGATGCATAAATTTTCACAATTCATACTTCACACAATGTCTCCTTTCTCATGTAATTCCTTTCTCCCTGCCAACTCTAAAAATCCCCTCTCATCCCTAAAGACCATACTCAAAATATCATAGACTTTATGATCCATGACCTGTCAGACAGAATTAATCATTCCCTATTCTTGTTCCCATGGTACTAAATAGCACTAAATAATAGTTTCCATATATAAATTTTCCTTACTAGATTAGACAAGTATAGTACTCCATTAATTTTATATTTCATGCAATATAAGACCTGACATATAGTATGCACTAAGTGTTCATTGAATGAGTTAGAAAATAACTTAGGGATCATCTAGTCTAACCTTTTCCCAAAGGTTAAATATCCTCCACTGTAGCCATGACAGATATTTATTCACCACACTATCAGTGTATGATAGCCTAATACTTAGAGAAATGTACCAGTTTATTATTGGGCAGCCTAACTCTTCAGATGTTTCTCATGCTAGATTTAAATTTTGTCCAGAATCTTTCCCCAACCCATTTTTCATTAGTCCTATTTCTACCCTCTAAAACAACCAAAATAAAACAAATTCTCTTTTCTGGTATGAAAATACTTTTTCAGTTTTATATATGTTCTCCTTAAAACACAATGACAGGAATAGACCCACAATCCCAGGTGCAGTTAGACAGAACATGTACAGTAGAAACATGTTACACTTCTCTGAATGTTGTACTTCTTGTAAGGCTGCTGGTGATTGTAATTTTCAAAAGCTTCTTGTCTCCCTATTTCTAGTCAAATCTCCTCCACTCTTTCATAGTTGATGTTCAGCTATAATAAAACAAATCATTCACTCTAGTCTTGACCTTTAAAGAACACTGAGTTGCCCATGAATCATGCTCCAGTGTAAAACTCATGCAAGAATCAAAGCCTAAATCTCATACTACCCAGCCTAAGTTTCATTCTACCTTATCACACTTGTTTTCATCTCCTTAGTATGTTTTCCCTTGGACTTTTATATTGCTTCCCATGTCTACTCAAATAATATTTATTTTGATGGCCACTTGTCTGAGTAACTGAAAACAAATATTCTATTACAGGTACTAATGTCATTACCCATAATAGACAATAAGTGTTGAGTACCCTCTATGTGATAGATCTTATGCTAGGTTCATTATATAAGTTATGTAGATTATCAAGGAATAATTTTATAAAAAATGGTTGATAAAAATTAAGGTGAACACCCTACTTAGAATGTGGGAAACTAGAGTCATGCCTTTCTTGATATTTATCTGTATTATTTACCTCCTCCTCCTCCTCCCCCTCCCCCTTCCCCTCCTTCTTCTCCTTCTTCTTTTACTTTTTTCCATCCAGTGTTTCATCCAATCATCTCTGCAGGCTAGAACTTCCTGTCTAACTTGTCTAACTGGTACTAGCCCTAGGTGACTTTCTACTATATGAAAGGGCACATTAGAAGTTCAGCCCCACCTGGAGCACTAGGTATTCTATGCAGTACCCTCAGCCCAAATATTCCAAGCCTTTCTACACAGGGAATGTGTTCTTTTCCCATAAAATTCCTATGAATATAAGCACAGTATGTTTTTTTTTCCAGATAACTGAAATATTTCAAACTACCGAGCCCCAGGTAATCTCTACCATTTTGCCAGAGTAATGAATTGAAGAAATTCACAAATAAATCAAAAGTATAATATATCTGGGAAAAATGACTCATAAATAAGCTTGAACTAATTCATGCCAATGTCTTTTGAAGAAAAAGGTTCCTCCACTTTCTGGGGAAGCCAGTAGAAACCAGCGTACTTTCTGCTTTTGAATGATATGCTAGCAAATCATATATCTGGTACTACATCAGTCCTTTTGCCACCATAATGGAAGAATACTTTAGGATGAAACTGACACCACAGAAGGAGTAATGTCAAGAAGGAAAGAGAAGATGTCTTTGGTTCTACCATTAAGCCATTATAGCCTGGAAGCCTTGCAACTTTCCAGCTATGTAATCTAAACAATTAGGGTTTTACTTATACTAAATTGAGTTAGTTTTATAATAGAAAAAGACAAAATTGTTATAATTATATTATTATTAAACACACATTTTCCACATGTTTCTTCTTTTTTACTCAATTAAAGTATAAATCCACTGAGAAAAGAAGGCTATGTCTTCTGTTTCTGATTCTAGCATAGTACCTAACACATAATAATGGTTTATGAATATTTGTTTCCTGGATCATCAAGGTGTCTGACAATATAGCCTGGTTTTAGATGCTCTAATTTCTTCTAAAAGTAAATTTTAAAACAACCAACCTTTTCAGTTAAGTTGTTATTTATATCTGACCAAAACTAGAATAGTTCAAAATACATGGTTTCCTGGCCAGTTTTTTTTTTTTGTTGTTGTTGTTTTGTTTTGTTTTAAGAAGCCCATTTTTCTATAGACACTGTCTCCAGATAGCTTACTCAGGAGCTTGATTCACTATCTTGGTGAATCTCTTTGATGAATAAAACTTGGTATACTCATTTATTGACAATGGAAATATTATGAAATCTGTAGAATAAAAATTAGTCATTTAAGATAAAGATTGTCTTTAATCTGATCTATTTCTTTAAAATTACCTAGGGATTCATACATTTTTCTTTTAGGATTTTAAAATATGACAAATGTATTATGTGGTCATATTAACTCCTAAAAAAAAAACAAAAACAAAAAAAACAAACAAAAAAACACAAGTATTTAGAAATTTTTCTCTATGTGTAAATATTGATCTCAAGCTTGTTTTGCTTCCTCTAGTGAAGCAATAGCATATAGGGTCATGACCCAATTGCAAAGTAGTTGATTGTCTCAGCTTAACTTCATAACTGTTTACTGGAAATCCCTAAAGTAAAATGCATCATTATTTTTTGGAAGTTGTTTGAAAAAAACTTAACGTTAAACAAAAGAGTTTCACCACATCTTACAGGTTATTTATTTTTCCTTGCACAAAAATATGAATTCTATACTATCTACCTATCCAATGTATCCATATAAAGTTTTAAAATAAAGCATGATATGAGATAATGAATTTCATATAAATAAGCTCTCACTTTATTAAAATATAAGCGATTTTAAACAAAAGAATACACAGTCTGAAGACTGCTAGTTTTTCTTCAACTTTTTCAAGGTTATTTTGTCTTTCCTATTTTTAGACTACAATTTCATGGGGAGTTAGCATCTGTTATAATAAAATCCTGGCTCATTATAGAGATTTTTAATATCACCTGTTTTCTGCTGTTTTTATGAAAACCTGGTTAATTTTCAAGACAGTTGACTTCTTAATCTAAAAGCTCTTTTCGTCCTGATATCTCAAGGGCACCAAATGGATGAGCATGAATGAGTTCTAACTTTTGGTTATACAAAAATTGTGTTTGTTTATTTTTCAGTTTCTAAATATTATAGAGTTTTCCATAAATGGCCAGAATTTACTGATATTGTAACAAAAATGGCTTTAAAACAAAAATATATTTTAAAAAGCCTCTGGAACTTCTGGTACAGGGATTTAAACCATTAATAAATGTTTTCTTATTATAGTTTTTTAATTTAAGAAATACTTTTTACACAAATAGCCTTTTGCTACTGAAGAGGCATAATCGACCACTTAATACTGCTTTTCTAACAATATGATCTCTCTGAGCATATCGTTTTATTGTGTTTTTCTATTTTACTTTCATCCTTAATTTTTCCTTTCTCTTGTTTTCCACTTACAAAAACAAATAAAAATCAGAAGCTTTTGGTAAAAATAAAATTGCATAATACTATATCATCCTGTTTGCATGGTTGAAAAAAGAAAGCCCACTTGAGCAATATGGACAAAGAAAGAGTACTCTGTTGGAGACTATGATTAATTACCCATGTTTTGTTAAAACCAGCCATGTGTTGTGTGCTGATATTATAGACCTAGGAAACAATAACCTGGATCTAGATGCCTATGACCCTTGTACTGAGATATGGTTGAGGGGCTTTGGTACAATCAGTATATTAAGACAATAGGTCTTGTAGGGGCTACAAAACCTCATGTAATGGTCTGTATGTTATGTTGCCATTGTACAAGCTAATGTTCCCATGTTATTTCTCTTGTATGAGCTAATGTTCCCATGTTCTTTTTCTTGTATAAGCTTCCTGGTGTCATGGTATAAAAAGGTCCTGTGAAATAAACTTGGCGCTACATTGACTGTCAGCACTCCCAGTAATGGATTTAGTATTGACTTTGTCTTTAATCCTCATTCCCCCCTTCAGGACTGTTCTACTTTGCTGGCAGGAATGGCAGTACTCTAAAAGCAAGATAGGCAAGGGCTTGGAGGTCCTGTAAGAAGCTCAGTATGGGCGTAGCATAGAGCAAGTGTTTAGTTGAAGTCAGGAGAGTAATGGAGCCACCTGGTAAGCATTGAATAAGCGCACTAAACCTGGGAAAGTGGCTGGGGATGCAGCTTAGTGGTAGAGTGCTTGCCCTCTACCACAGTGTGAGGCCCTGAGTTTGATCTCCAGTACCAAAAAAGAAAAGGGCTGGATAACTAAGTACAAGCAAGAAGTAGCTATTACAATGAAGGGGGAAGGAACCTGACTACAAAACATCCCTGGTCAGTGCTATAAGCATCATGAAAATTATGGGCATCATTCTTGATAGTTGAAGTCAGGTAAAAAGATTACATTAAAAAAGTACCAAAAAGCAACAACAAGAAATAGCACTCTTCCTAGTCCCTATGGAATTTTTTTTTTTTATTTCACAAGTATAGAAAAGACCCAGAAAAAATTTTAAAACAACATCAAAGTACAAGTACCTTGTGATTATAACTCAGTTTTATCAGCTCTGTCCTTGAATTTTGGTATTTAATTTTCACTTCCTAAAAAAATCCATGAGATTTATAAAAACCATGATATTTTAGTGGTTTAGGACTATAGAATGATATAATTGAGAAGTAGTTGAGTTCAGGTATTTTTAGTTGCCTGTTTTTGAACAATAATAATTTTTTCACAGTCACATATTAACATGTTAATAAATTTTGGTAGTCACAGAAAAGTGGGAGGGAGAAAAAAATCCTCTCCCTCTATGATACTGGAGTAAACCTTTGGAATATAGCTTTAATAAAATAGGTATGCTTGTGTTTTATACATAAGCTTCTAAACTTATTTCCCATAATGTTATGTCATACTTAGTTATCCATGGTATTATAAATATTTTGTATCTTAGTTACCATATAAAATTCCATTGAGTATGTAAATGTGAAAATTTGCTTAACCATTTGCCTAATTATGTATACATTTAGGCTTTTATAAGTTATGATATAATAATTTTTGTTAATTTCATTTAGTTGGTAGATTCATTTGATAAGTAATCTATGCTAAACATTGTATTATATAACATTTTCCATATTAATTACAATTACCTTAGGATAGATTTCTAAAGATGAAAAAATAAGTATAAGAACATAGTAAATATTTTTGGTAGTTATTATTAAATTGATATTTTAAAGGATCTACCAATACACAATTCTTTTAGAAATACATGAAAGAAAAAATTCTTTTTTGCCATAATTTAATCCATGCTGTAATTATGACTAATATAAAACTAATTTAACTGGAATAAGTGGGGGGGAAAAGTGGCAGTGAGTGAGATTGGGCACTGATTTAAGCTCAAGCAACTAAATAAAGAAGAGATATCACTGGTCTCAAGTATTGAAAAGTCCAGAAGCTCAAACAAGGGCATCTTTATGGCTCTGATTTTTTATTTTTTTCTGTAATTGTTTCACTCAGTCAGCTTTTGTCTATTTGGGAATAAAGATAATTTGAGTTCCATCCTGGCTTCAAGTCTAGCAAAAAGAGAGCTGAATCCTAATATAGTCTTACTTTACTTCACACATTCTAAGATCCTAATGCAAATCTTATTTCTTTAAGTCAGATCCCTTTGCTTTCCTTCTTTCATAAGCTCTAGAAAAATTACAGTATATTATTTTTAAAAAGAATAATTTTCAGCTAGATTATAAATATCTTAAGTGAAAGAGATAGTTTTTCAAATTGTGTAAGACTTTGCCTATGTGCCTAGAAGATGTAGTTTATTGCTCATAAGTAAAAATGGCAATTCCATTTTTAATGAGTTCTGCAGAAGTATTTTACATATACAATTCTTCCAGTAACATAATCATTCATAATTAACTAAGACCTCATCTTCTTACATATGAAACTATCACATATAACCACACACACAAAAAAATTAGTATTTCCCAGAGATCAGCCCTGAGCAGTGATGGATAGCTCAGCCAGAGGCAGGTCATTAGTGAGAAGCACTCTCTCCATGTGAGGGATATGTGAAATTGAGGGAAAATCACATTCTATATTCCCTCTATCTTTCCACCAAACTTGGTTCATATGTCAAATTGATTTAAGTAAATATCAAAGGCAGCCTTGATGAATAACAACAACAAAGAAACAAAATCAGAGAAAGGAAGCTATGAGGAGGTAAGTTGCGTGGAAAAACGTCAGTAAATCTTTACTTTGGCCACTAAAATAAAGAAGTTGATGGGACTGTTGTATGAATGAGGAAATGGAGTCACCTCTTTTCCCAGTACCTCAGTGCCACCTGCCACTACTCTCTCCAACTTTCCCAAAGGAGAATAAAAAGAGAATGAGGACACTGGATTTACCTGTTCATGAAACATATGTTCACTAAGTAATAATTATGTGTCAGCCACAGTGCTATGCAAATGAGACTGCAGTTATGAAAAAGAACAAAAGATTCCTTGATTCCACAAAGTGCATACTCTATTAAATATGGAGATGCAGACACAGGAACAGGGAGTTATGATTTGGTGGTATAAGTTCAGTGAAAAGGAAAGTGTTTTAGAGACCCAAGGAAGATCACTGACCACATAGCCCAGGAAGCTGAGGAATCTTCCTGCAGAAAGTAGCATCTTTGCTGGAAATATTTAGGTGAGGAATGTGAAAGGAGATGAGGAAAGGCCAGAACAATGCAATTGTCCTCCCAAAGGTCCAGAGACCAGAACTAGACCTGGGAAAGTCAGTGAGTCTGTATGCACAGAGCTCAAGTATGAGATGAATAATCATAACAAATGAAACTGTTGAGGAAAGCCAGAAACAAATGTTAAAGGGTAGTGAAAAGTATTGGAAGCCATACTAATGAGACTGATTTACAGGAGAAATTTAAGGAAGGCAAGGACATAATGTGTATTTTAGAAAATTTACTTTCCTAGCACATTAGAGAAGATGTTGGATTGGGGGAAAAGACTAGGCAGAGTGTAAAGACTAGTTAAGGGATTATAGACCTATGCTAAAATCTAGAGCAGCCTGAACAAGACTTCAGTGGATAAAGTGCAGTGGATAAATTTATGTTAGGGACTCTGTATGCATCTTTCTCACCTAAAGGGTGAACTCTAGAGCAATCAGACTAAAGGCCATTGTGTGTTTTTTTAGTATCCCTAACTTGGATCGTCTCAAACAGGAAACTATGTCAGCAGATTATAGCAAAGTCATGCTTTTATCTTTCTTATTAGTTGTCCAGCTGGAACATAGATTTGTGATGGCCAAGCTCCATTATCCCTTGTTCCTTGCTGAAAGACCAATGATTTTTATAGGAAGGCATGTGCCCATAAAGTTGTTTCGTGCAGGTGTCCTTGTAGTCACTGTGGCTAGTGAGAGGTAAAGACTACTAATAAAGCTAAAAAAAATGTTAAAAGAGACAGATGTAACTGCCACATGGTTTATTTCCTTTCCTCTTTCCCCTTCTTCTTGTCTGTGATGGGGGACGGTTGCCTGAAGGCAGAGCAGGCACCTTATGATGATGGGAACAAATAAAAAACAAAAACACAGATGCTGAGGATGATGCAAAAAAAGAAGAAAGAAGGAACAGAGCTGCTGATAACTTGGTGGAACTGCTGACTGGCCCTAGCCTGCCTCCTGTTAAGGTTCCTATTATGTGAGAAAAATAAACCTTTGTTTGATTAAGCCCAGCAGTCGGTTTCTTTTACTTCAGCTGAAAGCAGTCATAACTCAACTAGAAGTTTTCTTTGCCATATAACAGAGCCCTCTGGTATTTCTTTTTATTTTCCTTTTTTTATATTGAAGTAGTAAAATGAGTATTCTTTAAAGGAGAAAGTAAGTTATCCACTTCAACCTTCCAAACTGGCTTTTCTAAGGCAGTTTTGTGAGGTAAACTTTCAGTGTTATATCCTCTAGGTCTTCTATGAAAGTGAGATAATATATCTCCAAACAAATTTGTAGGAATGTCTCCTTCATTTCTGGCCATTTACAATTTTCACAGCCACAAAGAGAGAATTAAAGTACTTTATTTATTCAAGAAATAGACTGTCTCATTTTCACAGAATAATAGCAATAGAAAAAAAGGAAGATAAGACTTAACTCATCAATTAAACTTGACATTGCTCAATTGCCTCAACAGGCTGTCTGTATCAGAAACCTTGTCCTATCCTTGTTATATTACAAAACTTTCATGAAGCCTTGGCCCTGCACTTACCTTATCCCAGCACAAAATGATAAGCTCTTCATTCACTAAGGTATTTACTCTTTCAGTAAACACTTACTGAGTGTTTATACTAATTGTTAGCATTATAGTGGCTGTTAGATATCAAAGACAGACAAAGTTTCCCATCCCTGACTTCAAGGACGATGCAACATGCCAGGAGGAGGGACATTAACAAACAGCAGCCACTGTCTTGGTCCTGTGATACAGGCTTCCACAGTGTGGTGGGGAGAGAGGAGAGGCAGAGCTCTAATTAAGGATTAACAAAGTGTCTGTACAGGGCATACCACTTGAGCAAGTCTTGAATCACTGCTGGTATTTGCCAGAGAAACAAAGGAAGTGTTCATATCAGGCATAGTAAGTACTATCATCAAAGACGCATGTAGGAAATGGAATATAGTACAAGGTTGCAGCAAACTATAACGGAGAATGTCAGAAGCTGAGGCAATTTGGATTCACATGAAAAGCCATGCCCCATACTGGAAACAGTGGTATAATCAAATAGAGATCTGGGTGTTTGAAAGATTATTCTGGAAGCATTAGCATGGATAAATCATGGAATATACTCACGGGACTCAGAGAAATTATTTTTGCCATCTACATTTATGATAATGAGACCCTTAATTTCCTATGGTAGAAGTTGTGTGTCTGAGAATGAGAAAACAAATTTTAAAAATATAAAGAGTATAAATGTAACAAACCTAGTGATTAAAGAACAAAGATAAGAAGAAGGTTGTTCCAAGAACAATTTTCAAATTCCTTTCTTGGGTAACTAGGTGAATTATGATTCCATTATCCAAAATAGGAAACAGGAAAAAATAAATAGGTTCAAGGGAGAAATATTTTTAATCTGGCTTTAGGCTAGGCATTGATATGAATTCAAGATAGAATTGAATTCGATTCCCAGATCTGCTGTGGCATATATTTGTGGCCTGAGTTCTCTCATTTACATCCTTGAGCCAGAATTCTACTTGTAAAATAAAGATCATAATTTTTTTCTTATACTAGTATGCTGCTAATTATACATGCTAATTACACATGCTTATCTGTCTTTTATTACATAGTGTTTTGCTGCCATTACTAAGTTGATAGTGAAGTCCCTATGTGGAATCCAGGTGAAATTCTTTGCTGGTTGTTGGAGAGCTGAAAGATACTTGATATTGGTGACTATCTACATGTTTACAGAGGTTCCATAAAATGTCACATTTAAGTTAATCTAATGATAAGAGGGAGACAATGAAGGGTGGAAAAAGATAAATGTTTTCAGTAAGGTTGAGAAGAAAGGAAACATCCATTTACAAATTTCTTTGTGCTATGTAATTTTATACAAATTATCTCATTTCAATCTTATTCTGCTCCAGTCCAATATTTTATTTTATCTTAAATATAACTAATATGAAAAAAGAAATTCAGGAATATTAGGTGGCTTCCCAAGTCCACACCGCCAGAAAATCTTTATTAGGAATTTAGCCCTGATTGTTCACAAAGCCAGAATGATGTCACCACACTATTATTTGTGCGTTATTTCCACTCTATATGCTTCCTTTCCCATATTCTACCAAACCCTTAGATGTAAAAGAGACAATTTCAAGAGGTTTCGGTTGTGTACAGTTACATCAGATTCAGGGATATATGCTGGAGATTTAGTAGAAGGCTGCAACAGAACTCATAGAAGAATCAAAATCAAGTCATAAGCACTTTCTACAAGTGTCAAAGGGTATTATTAGAAGGCCTGGGAAGGCTGTACTTTTTTCCTGGAAAGTATAAGATATAAAAAAACACTGTGTTTTCTTTATAAAATAATAAGTACTGTGCAGCAAATGTGCATAGCTCTATTGCTTGGGGACTCCAACCCAGGCTACTTTTATACCCTTGCTCTAGCAGGAGCGGTGAGAGGGGGGCACAGTGCCCTCTGCTGTTCAGTGTGCAGTAGTGCACTGCTCACTATGCAAAGTACTTACGAAAGAAGCTATTTTTTGTTCTTAAATTATGTTTACATACTCTATTTCCACATTTTTTTTCTGAATAATATAATATATTGATAAATGGAAGCAACTTTCACATTCCTCTTAATGATACGGGAATCAAGATGTCAATGCAACATCCAAGGACATACAAATATTCACTCATTAGGGACAGATGGTCTGACTCATTCACTTTAACATTCTTTTTAAAAAAGAGCAACTCATGATTTTTAGAGTGCACATGAATCACTCAGGAATTTGTAACAAAAATGGGCCCCTTTCTAATGACTCTGGCTTAACTACTTGGGTGAAGCCCATGAATTTGCATTTTCAACAAACATCCACATATTCTGAGTCAGGTCTTCCAAAGACCATGTTTTGAAAATCACTGATCTACAATTATCTCTTCTATATCCAAAGTTTTTGCTAAAAGCTGACTTGCAGAAAACTTTAATTTTTCATTTTTATTCCATTTCTGTAACCCTCGATGTCATTTAACATCTTAAGTCTCCTCCACTTCACCTGTAAACACAATGCTTTGCCCACACAAAATCTGATCCTTTTTTACTTCTCTAAGTTTGTGAATACAAGAACGTAGCATGTGTATTTAGCATTTAGCTTATAATGTATTTTTTAAATACATTATTATTTTTAATCATAACACAAAATAAGCGAAGTGTCAGACAGGTCCTATTTTCCACAGGGCACATGGGAAATAAGGGCAAAACCTCACTTAAACTTAGAATCTTCTGATTTCAAATCCAGTTCTGACTTTTCTACATGCTCTGTAGAAGGTTTTCTCAAAATTCTTACCTCTTGTGTTTTCCACTAAGAAGTAAAGGCATGCTGAGTTCTCTTAATGCCCCAGACAGGTTTGGTCAAACTCAAGGGAAAACTCTGGAATGTTTTCTCTATTCTTCATAGTAAACTATCTGATTTCTTCAGAGTGCTCTATAGATATTGTCAGTTTTATTGTTTGAGCATGTTGGGATTTACAATTTGACCTGCTGTATGAGCAGGCATCCCAGACGTGCTCTTGCTATGTGGTCTTTTCCTCAACTTACATCTGTAGCATAGTGGGAAATTCCTTATGACCAGTATGAATAAATACCTAAAAAGGAAAAAAAAATGTATGCTTTCTGTTTGTTTTTGTTTTCTCCCACGGATCTACATGAGATGTTGCTAGAGAGAAGTAAATATAGATAGCATAACTCTATGCAAGAGTGGCCTTGATAGATGACCATGAAATGAAAATTTCCTGATATCAATAATTTTAAGCACATATCATGTCATTCATCTTGTTTTGTAGGAAAAATAATTTGAGGAATAGATTTAAACTGAATACTGAACATTAAATAATGGTTTGACCAGCTTTAAAAAGCTCTCAAGAGTTAGAGGAACAGTGGGAATGCATCTTCCATATATTAAATCACTTCCCTGGCCACACCAATGATGCTTGATGATCATAAATAGGCTTCATGGCATAAAATTTTCATCTTTGTGTCTGATATGAATACTGGGACTGCTGGTGCTGAGTGCCGTATCTGCCAATAACAGGTATCAAAAAGAGCATGGCACCATTATTTAGGATAGTCAGAGATTGGTTGCTATCTAGCCACCTTGGAGTAAGCTGATTACTCTGGCTTTCTTCCATTAGGGAGGATCAACAATTTGTCCTCCTGAGAATAGATACAAATCACAGAAACAGATTTGCTTTCCTTGCTGTATAGCTTCTGCTAGCATAATGATGCCTTTAGAGAATACCTTATTCTTCATAGTGTTATCACAAGTGAGATTATTTTGACCCAGATATTTACAAAATATTTATTTCCTAATCTATAACCTTGGACTTGGAAGATTTAGAGGTACTAGTCCTAAGGGAGAACATCTTCCACAAGGGAAAAAAACCCAAAGTTTTATTTACATAGAATCTAAGACTTCTTCCTAGTCTTTTTCAACTCCTCTTGCTACTGAACAAGCAAGCAGAGATTGGTCCCTATTAATAAAAGGAATCTGGTTACTGCTATTCATTGTGAGTAAGGAGTTCTATAGCTGAAATCCAGGATATTCTTTGGCATGCCTTTTAACAGTCCCAGTCCATTCTTAAAAGTCAGTGGAAAGCTCTGACAAACAAAATAGTCTTGTGAGAGGGACTTGTGGAGTTGGAAGAAAAACTATTTCAAGAAAGAAAGGCTGATTAAAACTTAGCCTTCAGGCAGGCATCAAATCAAGGCCTAAGCTGTTTATTCCCATTATTAAAACCTTTGAATGGATTAAGGTAGCAAGCAGTAAATCCTTTCAATTGGGTAAAAAGGGCTCAGGGGAAAGAGATTAAAGGTGTGGATCTCTCTCCTCAGCATGATGAGCCCAAGACTTGCAGTTAAGTTGAGAGAGAAAAAGTATGATAAAAGAAGAAATGAACATTTTAAATGTAAGCAATATATATATAGAAAGATTTCTAGATGTGGCTATTGGCATATGTAACTAAGTCAAACATTTTAAAATCTGCTATGGTCTTAAAAATGATTGCTGCTAAAAGAATCCTAAGAATGGGCCAACAAAGTAAATGTCCATTCAAGAGTTAAAATGACCCTTGGATCCTAACTTTCTGGAGTTCAAGAACAGGCTGAGGATGTTCCTTTGCCTCCAATGAGGACATAGTATTTTAGTATCAATTCTAATTCAGATATGGCCTAGGAGGATGATTTTTAAAAAATGACTAAGTAGTCAGGAGTAGTAGAGGGTTGTGGAGAAGAGCCAGAAAGGGGAAACCTTCTAGTACCCAGAATTATAGTCCAATCAAGAAACATTCTCTACTTTCCCAGGATAAATATCTCTTATATTTTTCTAGTATAACTTTAGAATATCTAAAGACCAATGGCTTCTCAGTGTTTCACACTTACCTCTTTTCCTGATTGTGATAATTAGCTCTTCCTGATCTACCATTGCATATTCAGGTTGGGGTTGGACAATAGTATGCAGATCTCCAGAGCAAGAAGAAACATCTCAATGAATAGATACTTGGCATCACTTGATAGCATGCCTATTGAAGCTGTTATGCAGTATTTGTTGCTGTTGGTGTTCTTGTAGGAGGGAGAGAAACACAAACACTTAGTGACTAGAAAGGCAGACTGAATATTAAAGTCCTTTGTGCCCTTTATTAAGTATTCCCCCCCCCACTTTGGGCACATAGATCAGGTGATACTTCCTGGCCAACTTGAAGTTACTTTGACCATTAAAATATGAGCTGGATTCTGTCTACCATTTCTGGATAAAAATCTTTACAACTCAATGCACAAGTTCCCATCCCCTCTCTTTTTCTCCATCATGATTGGTAGCAGTGCGCCACAGAATTAAATTGTCTATTAGCCTGAGTAAGTCAGTGCTGAGTCTCAGCTCACCCAGAATGAACATGTGATAGGAGGGAGAAATAAATGATTGTTGTTTTAAGCCACTATGACTTAAAATTACTCCTTATCATAACATAACCTAGACTGTTCTCTGATTTATTTACTCAAAAAGAATTATTATTAGACTTCACAGAACTCTTATTCTATTCACCCCATAATTCACCTCACTTTTTAAATTCTCATATTTTTTGCATTGAGAATCCTACAAAATACAGTCTTCATTTCAAACATCAGACCCTTTAATAATGTTGTTACTTATTATTCTCACTCTACTAACTTCTACTTCACCTTTTCACCCTGGTCTCTTTACATCATTCACTTAGTATGTTTCTAAATAAGTCTTTATTTTTAAGATAACAAAACTCAAACCTTTGAAAGAAGGTATGAATAAAATCTAGATTGAGTAATTCCATAAGGGAATGCATGTAGAGAATTGTTACATGCATGCTTCGTAGGTTAGCTATTTAACAGTTATCAACATTGAGAAAATTTGCAGAGTGAATGTCTTACACATGAACTTTTTCAGTCACACTTAAAATGCACAAAAAAGAAAAGCCACCATTACCGTATCATATTTTATTACTGAGAACTAAGAGTTCTAGGCTCTTCTTTTACTCCTAATCATTCTACTCTGACTAAACCCTGAAATATCTTTGAAAATAAGTCCCTTCCTTTCCTTTTGTTCTTTCTTTTTTTTATAACCAGTTAATATTACACAACTATAAAAAAGAACAAAGAGCTTTCAATTATGTGAACAAACTTCAAAAAGCAAGTAACCATGAACTTGATTTTCCTACTACTTTTCCCTGCATTTCAATACACAGTTTTATAGGATGACAAGAATTACCTGCCAAATTGGGCAAACCAGCCAGAGAATGGCAGAGACTCAATTGCCCCTAAAGTTGACATTGACCAATCATTTCTGAAAAGAACATTTTAGTAGTCCCAAATCCTGTATGTATCAAAACGCCTGTGGAACGGATTACTAGATTCTTCCTTTGAACTGCAAAATAAGCATGTTTCATGAACAGGCTCTCCAGCTGATTGTTGGCAGGTAGGTAGGCTTTTCTTACTATTTGGGAATCAGTGCCTTTGTAGACCTATAGTTAAGTAGTTTCTAATTTGGAGGTGGATTTGACTAGATGGCATTTCCCATGTTACCTCAGCCTCCTTCTTTCCCAGCACATCTTTGAGATATAAGGAAGGCATATTTTCAAGGTGTCAGTGTATATATGGACATGCCAGATGTTTG
Source organism: Graphiurus murinus (assembly GCA_004027655.1). NCBI lineage: Eukaryota > Metazoa > Chordata > Mammalia > Rodentia > Gliridae > Graphiurus > Graphiurus murinus. The sequence continues at coordinate 44,922 of PVLC010005825.1, read as the reverse complement.
TAAAAGTAGTTAATGATAGTGAAGTTCTGATATGACCCTGATGCCAACAGAAGACACAGATTTTATTTTGTAAATTCTGTCTTAACTGATTTTTAGTCATGACAATTGTCTCTGTTTTCAAGTGCAAGGAAACATATGCCCTAGGGAGAACTGTTCAATCTCACTCCATAGTCCCAGTCACCTTCTCCAGCATTACTTCCTCTCTTTTGTCATGAGCCAACATTGTTCTGCCATCACTACATTTTCTCTCTTAAGCTGGAATTGTGTTTCCGGATTTTATGTGCTTTGCTTCTGTAATATGAATATTCACATCTTTTATACTCTGATAACCAAGCTTTAATTTTAACTTGCCCTCATCAGATGGAGGAATAATTCTTTAAGTTCATTTTAAAATGTTTCTCACTAGTCTAGAGACACTTCTGTAAAAGGCAGGTTTTTATTATCAAATGGTTAGGATCTACTCAAATACTTTAGCAGGATAGAATTCCAGTCAAATATAGTTTTGATAATATACAAACAGTTCCATGTATTAACGAGTCTATATTTTCCAGAGATTCAAAATAAATTTAAAATTAATCATAGTTCTGAAAATATCATACTGCAGTGTTGACACTATTTTTAATCAATTTAAAAAGTGTCCTGGGGCCAGAGGAGAAGGCCAAATAGTCATTATCTATCATCTAAAATGTTTCCTTTTCTTTCACCTAACAATTTCATTTCCTTCCAAGCCACGTTTTTATTCATGTATGCTTACAATGCAAGTCTGATCAGGTTAAAGCATCATGTGATTATAGTTCATCAATAGTTCAATATAATTTCATGATGATATCTGTCAGAATAAAAGATAGTTAAGGGACATTTATGCCACCTTTAAATATATTGAGCTATTAAAGCATATAAAAATAATCCTTCAACTAATATTGCTTTGCAATGTCAAGATACAGATATATAGGGAGATATGGTTCATAAGTTTATACCTAATTAATGTGCAGTAAAGAGGTTAGTTTCTCCATAATTGAATAACAGTCTGTACTGAGAACTGAGTTTTCTCACATGCTTTGGGTCATAAGCTTGAATGGCCTTGCTCTGGTTGGCTTAAAACATACCTGTCAATGCTCTTTGTTTCATTCAATTTTTTTTCTTTTGGCACAGATAAGAGGGCTTAACATAGTATATAAATGTCAGGGAAGTCCTTTGGTTATGAACCATGAGTCACAAAATGGTTATGGACATCATAGGTTATTTATTGTAAGTCTAGGGCATTTCGAAACTATAATCATTAACATAATACAGTTGTGAATCTTTTTGGTTTTTTTGCATCTAAGGAATTAAATGGGAAAGGGCCATCAAAGCACTTTTCACTTTCATGCTCGACTACATAAAAGACTCCCACATAAAATAATTCAAATTTTATAGCTTAAGTTTTGGGGACAGCTAATATTTTATGAAGATGCTTAGCCTCCAGGATTACAAAGGCAGGGAAAGATATTCAGTCAAAAATCAAGCTCTGCTCTTTCTTTCTTTCCTTATTTATTTATTTTTTTGCAGTACTGGGGATTGAACCCAGGGGCATTCTACCTCTGAGCTACACACGCAGCTCTATTTTTTATTCTTTTTTTATTTTGAAACAGGATCTCACTAAATTGCGGAGTGCCTCACTAGATAGCTGAGGCCGGCCTCGAACCCGGATCCTCCGGTCTCAGCCCCCTGAATGCTGGGATTACAAGCGTGGGCCACCACGCCCAGCTTGCTCTGCTTTTTCTTTAATGATCCACATTAGAAGTAATAATATCCATTACTTATATACATTATCTCATTTAATTTTTTAAACCACGTCATGAAGAAAACACGTAAATACTGATTTTATAGTTAAAAACATGGAGGTTGATGGTCGTGTATGCCTGTAACCCCAGTACTTGGGAGGCTGAGACAGGAAGATCATATATTTGAGATCAGTCTTAGCAACATATCAAGGTCCTCAGCAACTTAGTGAGACTATGTTTCAAACTAAAAATAAAATAGGGTTGAGGGTATAGCTCAGAGGTAGAATGTCCCTGGGTTCAATCCCCAGTACCATGAAAATGAACAAACACATAAAAACAAAAACAACACACACACATACACACACACACACACACACACACACACACACACACAGACTGAGGCTGATAAAGTCTAATTTGCCTTTCAATCTCAAATTTCCTAAATCCAAAGCAAAGCCCAAGCATTTCCCTCAATACAACATTGCTACTCTAATTATGGAAGCAGAATGGAAGAGATGATATGATTAATCTACTTGGACTCATTTACAGCTAGTTATCTGCTCTTTACCATGTACTTGATTAAACAGGCCAACCTTTACTTAAAATAATGTTTCTCAAGCAATTTGCATCTAGTACTGAGGTTTGTAAGGAGTACTGACCTTTGCCAACATATTCTTGCTTATAACCATAAAAGAAATAAACGAGACCTCCAATAAAACCTAATAGGAAGTTATGTTGTTATTGTAACAATTGTTAAGAACACATGCATGAGGTATTCATTAATGCCTTGAAAGCTGAATTTTTTCATAGATAAAAATGCAATCAAAAGTCTACAGAGAGCCGGGCATGGTGGCTCAAGCTTGTATTCCCAGCATTTGGGAGGCTGAGACTGGGGGATCTGGGTTCGCGGCCAGCCTCAGCTGCTTAGTGAGGCCCTCCGCAACTTAGTGAGACCCTGTTTCAAAATAAAGAATAAAAAATAGGGCTGGGACTGTAGCTCAGAGGTAGAATGCCCACAGGTTCCATCCCCAGTACCACAAAAAAAAAAAAAAAAAAAAAACCCAAAGCTCCTTTGATACTACCATACATTTGAAACCCAGGATTCAATGGCTGAGTAAGACACTAAACATAGCATTAACAAACACAGATGTTGACACATTTTGCACACTGGCTTGGTAACTTCCTGAGCATATGTGTAGATTAAATACATCTTAGTTCCTTATGGAGATATTGGAGGATTACTCCTCTTGATCCTCTTTGATGATTTGAGCTCTTGGAAGTAGAGAACTTAGCAGGTCCAGTTAAATTTTACTTAAAAATTTTAAATATCAAATATCTTAATAATCTATTTTTGTAGAAAATTGTTTGAGATTTTTAAGTACATTTGAAATATAGTTGAAAAAACACAAGATATGAAGAGATGATAGGTAAGTTCTCAAAAACTGAGCTTTATTCATAAAAACACAAATGCAAGAAAGGTGAAATTTGTTTTTGCTTACTGCCTCTTAACCTGGCTTAATGTGTTTTGAACATTAATATAATGCTCTTAAGTGTTTTAATAATGGCATTATCTACTTTATTGCAAGTTTCTTTAATGTCTGGCTTAATATAAGACTGTTGGATTCTTAATGTCAGGATATGCTTAATACTTTTTTAAAAAGCACTTTCATATATCTGTTTTCAGAAGTTATCTCAGAGTAAGAGCATAATTTGCATCCCTACATTCTGTGATTAGGCTAAACTAAAAAGAGTAAAATTTAATAGAAAGTTATACTATGTGAAAGAACCGCTGGGATTTCTCTTTATAAAAGTCACTTGTTCTAACTTTTATATTCTTGGAAAAAAATTTTCATGTTGATTTATCTATCAGTTGTTTAAAAAGCTTCCCATTTTACATCCCAAATAAACAATGTTACCTCTTGTCTTCACATTGTCAATCTCTAACACGTGTTACCTATGAAACAACAATATAATCTATCATTCACCCTCTTCAGAAGGACCTTGTAATGACCTCACATGCTCTTTGCAAAAGAATTTTGTTCTCTTTATTTACTATCCAATGAATTTATAACCTGAAAATAAAGGGATAGTCAGATTTTGTTTGGTGTATGTTAAACCACACCAACTAACTTCTGATTTATCAAATATACAGAAAATACTTTATAAACATTTTAATTTTGAAGAGATGAGGGTCATAAAGTAAAAAAATATTGTTTCAAAAGTTTTACTTTGGCCAGGCATAGTGAGGGGTGTGGTGATACATGTCTGTAATCCCAGTATTTGGGAGGCTGAGACAGGAGGATAACAGGTATGAGGCCAGCCTTAGCAATATACTCTCAGCAATCTAGTGAGATTCTGTTTCAAAACATAAAGTAAGGGCTGGAGGTGTAGCTTGAAGGTAGAACACCCCTGGATTCCACTACCAGTATCACACACATTTTTTTTTTCTTTGCTTGAAGGCTAAAGTGACATAATTTAAATGATTGGATCTCTGGAAATAGTAAATGATCATACATTAAATTTTTTAAGTTTTCCTTAGAATCGTATTATGCTTTTTCACATAATGTGTAAGTGTTCTAGTATGCAAAAATATTTATATCTAGGCTCCCTAACAGTAATTTTTAAAAATATGGAAGTTTGTGTTTTCATTTAAAATCTACATAATATAATAACTATAGATTTATGTTTTATCATTTTGTACAAAATATTTGGCGTGAGAATTTATTATACATTGTGAACAATCCATGAAATGCTATAAGAGGACTGGATCTTACAGGTCAAAGCACTCTATCTTATACCCTCCATAATGGTCCTCTTATCAAATTCTGTGATTCCAAACATAACCCAACATTCTCAATATAATTCCATCTTCATTATATTTAATAGAATTAGGCATGTGTGATGATGATCAAAGGAGTGGAATGTATCTCCAAGCATTCCAGATATTAATATTTGATGGAAACAAATAAAAATCACTGTATTCAATTAAAATTAATTTTAAGATGGGCCAACTGATGTCTATGAAGACTACTGTAAAATTCTCTTAAGTAATTTCACAAAGGGCAAAATTTTTTGTATTATGTGGGCCAAAGTAATGATACTGTCTCATTTTTTTTACTTTGATCTATGTTATGCTTGTCAATAAAATAAATATAAAAATACCAAATCTTAATATTTGACATAAATTTGAGTGTCTAACATGTCTTAAATCCTATCATAAAGCATAAATCTCAGGGATTTTAAACAAGTTTTAGCTTTGGTACTATACAGCTGTGGATTGTTTAAAGCAAGCCATTAGTTCATTAGCAAGATACTGGTCAGTGTAAGCAGGAATGGAGAGAAAAGGAACGTAGAAAATCCATTTTAGAAGATATAATATCTCAGAATATAGTACTTAATGCAATTTTGTAAGAATTCTCACAGGGCTTAGCTTTCTGTTCATGGATTCTGGCTCTTTCTGAGCTGGTAGGAACTTGGCTTTACACAAATATCAGTTATTTATTTCTGAGATTGTAGGAATTCAGCTCTCAATTGAAGACTTCTCCTAAAATATGTTTAAAATAGGGATATAACTCAGTAGTTAGGAGTGCTTAACTGGCATACACAAGGTTCTGGGTTCAATCCCTAATGTCCATTCCCTACACTGCAAAAATAAGAAACAAGTAAAATAAAATAAAATTCATCAACTTTGCCACAAAACACATGATCACAGAATGTTGAGGGGAGAGAGAATATAAGTTTGTTTTTTCTTTGATTTTTAGAAAAAGCACTTCCAACTGGAAGAAAGGCTTCTCTCTATGATAATTCACATGTTACGGATTAAAAGCAATAAGCATTTTTCAGAGCATAATCAAAAGACCATTCTACATTAAAATGACAGTTATTTGTTTTTGTATTGTGGTACTGGAGATTGAACCCAGGGCCTTCTGTATGCTAGGCAAATGTTTTACCACTGAGCTGCATTCCCAGTCTACAATGAAGAAAACACTTCCACTGACATTATGTGAGAAGACCAATGCCAATCTCAATATCTTGTATGCGGAAAGAGGAGAGTAGGGAGGGAGCAGGGGAAAGTCCACCAAGTGCTGTGTGCATGTGTGAAAATATAATGCACCAATAAAATATAAAAATAAGAAATGGCAAAATTAATGAGTTAAATGTTTCACAATATATTCACAACTACAAGGACTAATATTTTTCTGTATCCAGCATGACAAAAACTAAACAAAAACTAAACTTTTATCTTTATATCAAAGCAAAAATATTCAGGCTATGTGGCTGCAATATCAAGATTGACTTCTCAAACCCAGTTTCATTACTTCCTAGCTTTGGGTAAGCCACTTAGATTTCCTGAGCTCTAGCTTCTTTCAAAATAGTATTTTAAATAGCAACTTATTTATTCTGAAATTATGTTGTATGTTATTTAACACAGATCCTTGCCAATAGTTAATCCTCAAAAATAGTGTTTTTATTCTTAATATAGTTGCACTATTTCTGAATATAATAACATTTATAGCTCGTGGGTATTATGGGATTTATTAAGCCAAATATATTGTTTAAACAGAGATGTAACTTTCATCACATTTTTTGACAATGATACTCTAATACTTTGTTCACCCTTTGCCAATACAAAAACATTACCTGTCATAAATACACCCACTTAAACATTTATTAATATCTGATATAGTAAATATTTACTACTTGTTTATTTGATTAAACATACACACACATAAACAAAGACACAGTCTACATAAACTTCCATGAAGCCAGGGTAACAAATACTTACTGCTTAGGCAAGACAAGGAGGTAATAAATTTTGTTTCATTCACTGCCCCACACAATTCTCCCTCTCTCTTGACTTCATTACCTTGGTGATGGGCTGCAAGAGTTAGAGGAACCACAGCCAGAGAAAAGAAAAGGAAGTAATGAAGTCCACCCTGCAGTCATACTTCATCATACATGTTACACATCTTTTAAAACCAAGTGAGTTCCTATGGTCTTGAGGTTCCTATGATTGTTGAGAGTCCTCTGGTGAAAATGATTTACATGGACCAGACTCTCAGCTACACGGATTTATGAAAAGGACATTGCTGGGTGTCTATGTCCTGTGAAGAAATTCATCTGCTTTAAGTTATACACTCCCTTGAATCTCATTCTCTCTGTTGTCTGAGTGTTAAATGGAAATCTGATCATCAGAAGAGGAGAAAAATGATGAAAAGATATATACTGTGGTTCTTCTCAGAGTTACTATAATGTGATCAACTACAAGAGGTTGCTCTCATAGGGGCCAAGAATGTGAAGCATTCAAATTTCTGGAAGATGAACAGGGATCAGTGATAGGGAAAACTGGAAGTCAAAATTAAGAAAGAAGTAATAATTAGAGGAATGCACTATAGAGATTTCAGACTTGAAGTAAAATTGACAAAGGTCACGTACCTACAAAGAATGGCAAATCCAGTATCATGTGTGGGAAAATGTAAACTGAAATAATATTATGAAAAAGTCAATCAGAGGGGGAAAAAAAGGCTGAAAAGGAAAAAGGAGAAATAAAGTAACAAGGAAAAAAACAAATAAAAAATAAAAGAAACTAAAATAAAAACAAAATTTGTGTACTGTTACACTACATTTTATCTGATTTTCTTTGTGCAGCAAGGGAAACTGAAATGAAAATATTCTTTATGACAACCAAATAAATACCAACATGCAGTGATTCATATATGTGATCATGTCATGCTATTCTGACCCTCTCTTACCTACATAAAGAATAAAATAAACATAAAAATAAACCAATAACAGACAATATACTTTGGCCTTCCATATACAACTCTAAATTTTGATTTGTTTTTTTTTTTTTTTGATGAGTTTGTTAAATCTCATGCAGCTATTTGGAGTATATTTGCAGTAAAGGTGCATACAACATCCAGGGGGCAGTACTATCACAGGAGAGAAACTGGAACTTGTTGACTGGGATATTGAATGTCCTAAAATCTGACCAATAAGTGACCAGGCACTCAGCCAGTCCAACAGATGGGCATTAGTTCTGAAAGCAACGTGACCATGTATGTTCATCAAGGTTGTTTTCTATAGAGCAAAATTTTCACCCACAATTGTTCCAACAGCTGTTCACACTGAGCTTATACACTTCCAGTTGGGAAGAGATGTCATTGCCCATTCATCTTTGAGTGGGGTAAACTTTCCACATGAGGAAAGAAATCATCATATAAGGTGACCATTCAGCAGCAACAATGGTAACTCTGAAGGCAAGCAGAGCTCTCAAAACCTCCAGGGGAGAACATCCACTTGAAGGTACTTCCAAATTTGTGAGAAAAAGCCACCTCATATCTCTGGTATTTGACCCTCCAACTCCCAAAGCACTTTTACATCTTTAGTACTTTCCCTTCTAGTAGGGTGTGTGTGTGTGTGTGTGTGTGTGTGTGTGTGTGTGTGTGTGTGTGAGAGAGAGAGAGAGAGAGAGAGAGAGAGAGCAGTTTCAAAGATAAATCTGACATTTCACTGACTCTTATAATAAGGAAATATTTCACACACCACAAGGAAATGCTCAGGACTAAATATTCAAATCATACAACATACTATCATCTCTTGTAGAAATTGTGGCCTTCAAAGCACACATATTTCTATGTGTGTGCTTCAAATCAAGGAAAATGCAGGCATAGTAGTAAAAAAATACATATATACATAGCAGTATGTTTCAAAGAAAAATCCAGCTAGACTAAGTTGAAATGATGAGAAAGGAGGGACTAGTGGAGGATATGACACCAAGTGACTTAAAAAATCTATTTAAAGTATTTTATTATTATGTTTAATTCTCCTGTTTTGAATATTAATTTCCAGTTGCACATGCTGAGGTTCTAATTTGGAATTCTCCTTATGCCTACACATGCAGAGAGTCACCAGGTCCACCCATGATCATATCTTACATATTTCCCTTATCCACAGTGCATTGGCATTGCTATGGTTTGAGCTGCCATAATCCAGCTTGAATCATTGCAATAGACTCCTAGCTAGCTGTGTTAGTCAGGTTTTACCAGTGTAACAAAAATACCTGATGTGAACAAGTTAAATAAAGAAAGGTTTATTTTGGCTCATGGTTCCAGTCAATGGTCAGCTGACTCCATTGCTTTGGGCCTTAGATGAAGCAGAATATCATTGTAGAAGTACGTAGAAGTGGAAAGCTACTTAGTTCATAGCAGCTGCAAAGTAGAATAAGACAAAACAGGCCCAGGATAAGAAATCCCTATCTAGGGCAAATGCACAGTGAACTTCCTTTAATCAGCCTGGTCCCATCTCCTGTAGGTTCCACTGCCGCCAGTAGTCCATTCAGCTATCAATGGACTAATCCACCAATGAGGCCAAAGCCCTCATGATCCAATCACTTCCCCATAACTCCACCTCTGAACCTTGCTGCACTGGAGATCCAGCCTTCAATACATGAGTCGGGGTTTGCTACACTAATAGCAACCTCCATACCTTATTGGATTAAAATAGTAGTTTTATTTTTATTTCCCATGATAGATGTCTAACATGAGAGATTAGAGGAAATCAGTGTATTTTTGCAACTTACTAAGGCAAGATGACAGAGGCTTTATCTTGATATCTATTTCCCTGATTATGGTGATAAGAAAATAGTAAAGTAGGAGGTCATTAAACAGTATCGCCTTGATATGATACATTTCACTTCAACCCATGAGCCATTACTCAGAATTAATAATTCTAACCACCTGAAAAAGCTACTAAGAAAAGAAATTCTAACATATATCAGGAAAGAGCAGAATAAGACATAGGTGAGCATTAGAAGATTTTAGTACATTTGCAAATGCTAAAGTCATTCTGTATTGATTTACACATACAAACTGGATTTTCCAAGTTATAAATTTTGTCTTCATTAGATTATTAGTCAGATTTACTCACAATGTATATTTTAAAGTTTTTGAGTCAAATGCCTATTCTTATTGAAAAATGAATATTATGTACTTTTTTATATCCTAGGCTCAATCTTGTCAAAAAATTTTCTGTTGCTCTGTCTCATAAATGAAATGTGGAATGCTCCCATGGTGTTTTCTTTCTTAAATTCCTGGTTCCATATTAGGTTTTACACACACAGATATTAGCCTTTTCTAATAACTATGCAAAATTGACTGACATAGAGATCTTAAAATACCTATGGTAGCAAAAATTAAAACTTTTAATTAAGTTTCCTACTTAGTGAATATAAATTTATTTACAACTCCAACTGTTGTAACATGCAAAATTTCTACATATTTTAAGACTTTTATTGGTGCATTATAGTTATGCATCATAGTGGGATTCAAAGTGATAAAAACATACATGCACACAGCACAGCACTAGATTTTTTTTTTAATTTGACATAGTATAATTTCCATTTCTCAAGAACTGTATAAGGACAACTTTGGCTCTTGAAATGTGTCTTCTTCATGTTTAGGATTCTAAGTCACCAGATCAGGGATATTTTGATAATTTTATTTTTATGTGGTTCATAAATGTGTGTGTTAAATGATTAGAAACATAGAATATCAGTTTGGGAAGAAACTCAAGAATTTATATAGCTAACTAACTTATTCTTCCAAGCCTGAGTTCTCTGTTTCATTTCCAATCACATTATCTATTCTCTCTTAAAGTGTCTACTAACACATGACAATTTAAAACACTTTACATCTATATTTTTTAAGAATGGAGAACATTTAAATATCACTATTAATAATTCATATAAATAATGTCTCACAAAAGTCTTTGTGATAAACACATGAATGTATTAACCAAACTACCACAGAATATTATTTTCTTCCTTTTAGAAAAAAAGTGACCTTTGTCAAAAATCAGTTGACTGTAAGTAAGCACATGAGTCTGTTTCTGAATCTTCTATTCTGCTCCATTGGTCTGTGTGTCTGTTTTTGTGCCAATACCATGCTGTTTTTATTACTGTGGCTTTGTAGTAAAGTTTGAAGTCAGGTATTGTGATACCTCCTGCATGGTTCTTGTTACTAAGAACTACTTTGGCTATCCTGGGCTTTTTGTTGTTCCAAATGAATTTAAGGACTGATTTTTCAATGTCTGTGAGGAGTACCTTGGTAATTTCGTGGGTATTGCATTGAATCTGTAGATTACTTTTGGGAGGATGGCCATTTTGATGATATTTATTCTGCTTATCCAAGAGCATGGTAGATTTTTCCATCTTCTAAGGTCTTCGTCGATTTCTTTTTTCAGCTTTTTGTAGTTTTCCTTATAGAGGTCTTTTACTTCTTTGGTTAGGTTTATCCCTAAGTATTTTATTATTGAGGGTGCTATTGTGAGTGAAATTGTTTTCTGGATTTGTTTTTCAGTGGTTTTATGGTTGGCATACAGGAAAGCTTCTGATTTTTTAAGATTGGAAAGGAGCCAAAAACATACACTGGAAAAAAGATAGCCTCTTTAACAAATGATGTTAGCAAAACTGGTTAACCATATGCAGGAAAATGGAAATAAACCCCACTTTCTCACCCTGTACAAGAGTCAACTCAAGGTGGATCAAAGACCTGGAAGTTAGGCCAGAGACCTTGCAGCTACTTGAAGAGGGCATAGGCCCAACACTTCAACACATAGGCACAGGTAAAAACTTTCTCAACAAGACCCAAAAAGCACAAGCAACTCAAAAGAAGATCAATACATGGGATTGCATTAAACTAAAGAGCTTCTGTGCAGCAAAGGAAACTATCAAGAACCTCAACAGAGAGCCCACAGAGTGGGAGAAAATTTTTGCCAGCTACTCTTCTGATAGAGGACTAATATCTAGTATATACAGAGATCTCAGAAACTCACAGCTAAGAAAATAAATAACCCAATCAAAAAATGGGAAAAGGAACTAAATAGACACTTCACAAAAGAAGAAATACAAATGGTCAATAAATGTATGAGGAAATGTTCCACATCATTAGCAATCAGAGAGATGCAAATCAAAACTACCTTGAGATTTCACCTAACCCCAATCAGAATGGCAATCATCAAGAATACAAACAACAACTGTTGTCAAAGGTGTGGAGAAGTGGGAACCCTAATACATTGTTGGTGGGATTGCAAATTAGTGCAACCACTTTGGAAAAGAGTATGGAGGATCCTCAGACAAATGGGAATGAACCTCCCATATGATCCAGCAATACCATTTCTGGGTATCTACCCAAAAGAACAGAAACCAAACTATCAGACCAATGCATGTGTATCTATGTTTATAGCTGTACAGTTTACAATTGCCAAACCATGGAACCAGTCAAGATGTCCATCAACAGATGAATGGATTACAAAACTATGGGATATGTACACAATGGAATTTTACTCAGCCATAAAGAAGAACAAAATCATGTTATTTGTAGGGAAATGGATGGAACTGGAAAACATTATGTTAAGTGAGATTAGTCAGTCACAAAAAGTTAAAAATCATATGCTCTCCCTAATATGTGTAAGCTAAGCCGGGCGTGGTGGCGCACGCTTGTATTCCCAGCATTCGGGAGGCTGAGACCGGAGGATCCGGGTTCGCGGCCAGCCTCAGGTACCTAGTGAGGCACTCTACAACTTAGTGAGACCCTATTTCAAAATAAAGAATAAAAAAATAGGGCTGGGGATATAGCTCAGAGGTAGAACACCCCTGAGTTCAATCCCCAGCAAAAAAAAAAAAAAAAAAAATGTGGAAGCTAGGGAGAAAATGGGACATAAGAGGGACTCCAGACGAAGAAGGAGAATCCTTAGGTGAACAAAGAATTTGACTTAATGGAAGGTGATGGGGAGAGGGAGGACACCCTAATGAACACGACGTACTTTCATGAACACATCAAAGCCAATCACTAAACTGACCTTGAGAAGGAGGGAAGAGGAGGGAGTGGGGTGGGAATTGGGGAAGGGTTAAATGAGAAGTGTGTGCATGTATGCCTTTAGCAATACCAGTTTGTACCTACCAAAGATGTATGATTACAATGCACCAATTAAAAATTAAAAAGAAAAAAAGTGACCTGATATCAATAAGTACTAAATTATAGTTAGATAAGACATTCTGGTGTGCCATTGTGCAATAGGGTACCTCTATATAACAATTATATACTGTATGTTTCAAAAAGCTAGAATAAAGAATTTTGAATATTTTCACCACAAAAGATATTAATGACAAGATATATATGTTTAATGTGATTTAAACATAACACAATATGTACATGTATAGAAACATCACAATGCACCCATTAAATATACATTTTATATTATTTATCAATTAAAATAAGTTTTTAAAAATTTATGTAAATACATTTTTCTAAGAACACACTTTATTTTAATTTCAAGAATTTAGAGGTAAGACAGCAGGAAACTATGCATTATAGAAGGCAAATAAACAGAGCACTAAAATGTATCTGAAATAAAACACTTCTCTGAGAAGCTAGCACATAACATTTTGAATCAACCTTTGAGAATTTTAAAATTTAATTTTGTCATAACATACAGTGTGTAAATAATGAATTGTATCTAAATTGTTCATTAATACAGTCAAATAAAGAGCTTGACCTGCAAATAGACTTCTAGTCAACTGTGAAGACAGGCTTTTGTATCTAGGCAGTAATTTAGGCCCTGGCTCATTAAATCACTAAGGAATGGTTTTATGTATCCTATATAAAAGCAGGCCAAGGCTTAGCTAGTCAAAGGTAGAATGTCAATTGCCCCAGCTCATATAAATCCATCCAGCCCAGGGCCTTGTATTACATGATGGTCATTCAATGTTTGCTGGAATAATGAATGAATCATTGGTTAAAACAAAAATCAGTTTGTTCCTATTTTAATTGTGAACATTTATATTTTATGTTTGACCACTATGGCTAAGTACTTAGTTGGTATAATTCTCAAAACCCAGTTTGGTAACAAACAACTATCTACTAGATTACAAGATTGTTACTACTTTAAAATAATTTTTGAAGGAGAAAGTGAAAAGTAATTCAGAATTAAAATTCACTAATTATTTTTAAGTCTTTGGTTAAAAAATGACTTGTTTCTATCTTTTGTAAACACATTATTTGACTTTACTCATTTGAAATTCTCTATACATTTCACAACAATTACAACGTTAGGATTAAATATATCTATTCTCCGTACTTTCAGTAGATTATGTACTAATAACAATTATTTTAATATAAAATAAGACAGTATATTTTGATTTTTGTGTCATGAATAGCAATCACACCCTTATATAAGAAAATAAAGGAAAATAGAGAAAAAGCCTTAAAATAAAATACTAGTGTTGCCGAGAGTGGTGACACACGCTTGTAACTCGGTACTTGGGAGGCTGAGACTGGAGGATCCAGGTTCGAGGCCAGCCTCAGCTACTTAATGAGGCCCTCTGCAACTTAGTGAGATGCTGTTTCAAAATAAAGAACAAAAAATAGGGCTGGGAGTGTAGCACAGAGGTAGAATGATCCTGGGTTCAGCCCTCAGTACCGCAAAAATAAAAAAATAAAATACTAGTGTTCATTTTATCTCAAAATATACTATATCATATGCTTTATGTTAAATTTACATTATGAATCAAACCTCTATAGATAAAGAAAAACAGAAAGATACAAATGATCTAAATCTTCCAAAAGAATTCATGAGCCAGCAATGGATAACATGAGTACAGAAATTTAGTTATTCATTATCTAGTATAATTTAAATTTTGCTTTTGGATGAGGTTAATGGGGCCAAGTTTGAATAAGGCAGATATATATTTAATTGCTTGGGTAGTTATGATCCAAGTTAAATGCTATAATATGCTATACAATTGGTTGACCAATACTACAGAATCAGTACACCTTTTGGGCTAAACTCTTTGAGGTTCAAAAACTAATCACCCATGTAGAAATACATTCTTCATTTGAATAATCTCAGAAGCCAAGATTTTAAATGTTTGTTGAAGACATTAAGCTGCCTCCAAACCTCCTATAAACTTTGTATAAAACCTGCCAGTGGTACCTAAGTGCATCTTATTGAACTAACAATTATCATGTCAAATATGCAATATCCACTTAACAAGCAATAACTGTTAGCACTGAGAACACACAATGAAATTAGATTTCATGCATTCTAATAATTTCTTAATTCTAAGAACTAAGAGGAAATTCAAAAATACTTTTTTATAAACCACAATGCATCATATTGTATAGTTAATTATAAAGCTAGAATGTAGGTTTTTCATTGAATAGAAACTGGCTCTGATTGTTGTAGCCCTGTCATTGCACCTGGTATTTGTCAATTGTGCAATAAATAGTAAGTGAATTGAATTATTTCATAGAATATTTGCAAGGAATCTAAAGGTATTATCACATAGCCACATATCAATTGTCATGACAAGTCACATTTGTGTTCATTCAAATAACTTGCTTTTTTTAAACTTGTGCATTCTGTTCGTGCCTCAGTTTTCTCTTATTAATAATATTTTACAAGAAAAATAAAAATATCCTTCTTATTAAATCTTCTAAAATCATACCACAAAACTATTTTCTTCATGATTCTTATATCTTATGCTGTCATTGATGCATTAAGATAAAATGCTGTCACTCGTGCATTAAGATAAAATGACAATTTTATCTTAGATTTTTATTTATTGAGTGGGAAATAAATGTATGGCAAGTTACCAAATAAATGACATTCTCAAAATTTGGAAGTCTGCCAAACTTGCTTTTAATTGAAATGGTACTCTGAATGTCTAGGACACTAGTACTATATTTATGTGATAGGAAAATGATGTCTCTTCTGATTTTTCCATGTCCTATAAATCTGAGAAACCCTGAAATACCATTTTCTTTTTTTTTTTTGCGGTACTGGGGGTTGAACTCGGGCATTCTACCTCCGAGCTATACCCCCAGCCCTATTTTTTATTCTTTATTTTGAAACCGAGTCTCTCTAAGTTGAGGGGTGCCTCACTAGGTAGCTGAGGCTGGCCACGAACCCGGATCCTCCGGTCTCAGCCTCTCGAATGCTGGGATTACAAGCGTGCGCCACCACGCCCGGCTGAAATACCATTTTCTAATAAGAGTTCTTTCATAATAAGTTTCTCATAGTTGTGGATGAAATATGTGAATTTTTATGTATGTGTATGTACATGCATGCATGTAATGCCAATGATGGCCATAATAGGAAAGGAAATTTTGCAAAAAGAGGCACTAATGGATAGATCAATAGGAGTCAAAGAATTGGAATTCATTCCAACATTCTTGTGGACAAGTTTTATGAACATCAAGCAATTGTCTTTATTTATATACATTTTCACACACATAAGATAATAATATACTCTTTGTTCAAGGTTTCAGATTTCATTTTCCAAATATTTTATCAGGTTTTTTCAGAAATTATTTCAAAAACTCATATTATACTTCTAAACTCAGTCTAGACTTTTGGTTAGGAGTGTAATTAGGCAGAGCAAATATAAGGAGTGAGGTATGATATGACATCATGGTGTGATTAAACATAATCGATTATAACCATTGAATTCCTTGGTTATATTTTCATCTCTAACTTTCCTATTACTTGTTTTGTACATGTATTGTGTACTCATTTTTGTTTTTTTATTATAATCTAGACTAACTAAAAGTATTTGATTTAACTCCATAATAGCATGATCCTACATTATACCTGGCAGATTTTTTGGACCCAGTTAATACATTATGACATAACTTTAGAATATTTGCTTAACTAACACATTGAATATTGTTTTCATGAATAACCCAGTAATATTATCAGTATAATGCTACCAGTGGAGATTGGAAGAGTTAGACTTAGCATAAAATTTGGTGTTAATTTTTGGCATGAGTAAAAGCACTAAGCCTATGGGACCACTTGGCATCACAAAGAAGGAAAACAAGGAAAAAGAGCTCCTCTCTAGAGAGACAGAGCGTGAGCTGACACAAGTCCACAAAGCAAAACCATACTGCCTTTAACATCCAAAGGCTGGAAATAGACACATTTTATTTCACATTACCATTGTTCACTTTACTTCAGTTTCATTATCTGCTTTATCAACACAGGGGCTGTATCTATCACTTCTGCCATGTGGTTATAAATGGAAATGACTCTTGATGGCTCAGTGACTGCCACATGGTGGAGTAAAGATATTTAAAAAACTTCCAACTATTGTGTAGATATTGAGGAATGTGCCACATCTCAAATATGTTCCCTTGAAATGAACTTTGCAAATAGTTAACAGAGATACCTCTAATTTGTAACACAAAGATAATCATAGCACCTATGTCATTGGGTTCTTATGAGATTTTAATGAATTAATACATAATATACATGTGTGTGCATATATATGTATATATATGTGTGTGTGTATATATACAAAATATATATACATATATATGTTTATATATATAAGCATATATATATATATATGTTTAATCACTTAGATGAACACAGAATCATAGTATGCATTCCAAAGGGAATAAGTGAGAAGGTTAAAAACAGCAAGTAGAAAAATCTTTCTCAAAAAGTTTGTATCTGAATGAGCACAAAGAGCTGCTCCAGTGGGAGAGTGGAATATGGGGGTATTTCCATGAAACTGAGCCCTCACAAGGATCTCTGTCAGTTTTTCACACTCCTTCCATCTTCGTGATTAAAGGAGATAATTCAGAGAAAAACACATCCACCTAACACATTATAGGTGTTCAATAAGGATTAGTTCAATGATAAGTTTGGTCTTGGAATCTTCACCTGTCCCTAAGAAATTTTTAGGTGTCTGAAAAGTCAAAATATATTCTTAACAAATGCAGAGACATTATTTGTCTCTTTCACTTTCATCCTACCTGAGTGTACAGTGAATTTCCAAAGACTACTTGAGGTGTGAAATTGCAACAAGTTAAATGTGGAAGCAGAAAAAGAATCTAGCCCTCTTCTATTTAGCCTGAGACATTTGCAAATGTAAAACAATGCCACTTAGCCAGGCATGGCTAATAATAAAAGAAGATATGGAAGGAAATATATATAGTGGTTTCCACTAGGGAATAGGTGTATTGAGGGGTAGGTTAGGCTTACAAACATTATATATATTGAAACTAAGTAGTAATTATAAAGAATGTGCCATTTGCATGCATAAATTATTTGTGAAATTTTAACAAGTATTAGGTAGGTCCCACAGAAAACTATGATTTTTTTTTCCACAAGTAGAAATACAAAGCAAATTCTCTGATGAAGATGAAATAAAACTATGAATCAATGGCTTTCATCTACTATCTATAAATAATAAAATATCTGTTTAAACTTTGAAACCCTCACAGCAAAGAAGATAAAAATACAAAAACTGAGAATTTTTTTTAAAAACTATTGATACAATAAAATTCCATATTTTAGTATCTGTTGGATCTAATTATTAGCAGAGTTTAAATCAAAGCTTTAAGTACATCAACATAAACAAACAAATTAAAATAAACAAATTATTAAATGGTATAAAAGTAAACTTAAGGAAAGAAAAATGAAGATAGAAGGCAGAAATAAATGCACTAGAAAATCAGAAAAATTAATAAGTCAAAGTGTGTAAGCATTGAAAATAATCAACATTGATTAAAAATACTAATTCAGCCCAGTGCAATAGTGCATTCCTATAATCTCAGTACTTGGGAGGCTGAGACATGAGTATCACAGTTTCTGAGTCCAGCCTCAAGCTGAACCCTGTTTCAAAATACAAATATAAATAAAAAGAGATGGGAGTGTATTTCAGAGGTAGAATGCCCCTGGGTTCAATCCCTAGGACACAAAATAATAATAATAATGTAATAATACTAAATAAAATATAGACAAATAGCATGTAATAATAATTTGCCATATGGATAAGTCTAAGGTGAAAAATATGATCCTTTACATAAATAGTTAACAATACTTTAACAAATTTTGACACATCTTATCATAACATTCAATAAACTAGCAATTGATGATACTTAACATGTAATATATAGATATTTCTCTGTCTGCACTCAAAAGTCAGAATCTTAAAATATATCCTAAAATTATCCTTTTAAGTAATTTAAATAAGTCATAGTATTTCAGATATGATTTGACAACATTTCATTGGCAAATTTTGTATACGTTTTCATGTTATACCAGTTAGAAGTTTTCTTTTTTATAAGGGCCTCTGTTAAATTTTTTTACTGGTCTTGCAATATCTCTGTAAATCAATGAATGGGGGTCTAGTTAATCTTTAAATTCTTATAGTCAGACTTTGCTCCTCACCAGTCTATGGAACAACTGCACTTGAGGTCATTCACAACTTTTTATTTACTGAAGAGATCTCTTCCATTCCAACTTGAACTTCTGTAGTATAAAACATTATTAAAACGTTGTACTCCTTGAAACTTGACTTTATTTCCTTCTTTTTGATTTCTTTTTTTAAAATTTACATTATAAAGTCTTTTTTCCCCCTGCCAGACCCCTAAGTATCAATTTTTCCCAAGGAATAGTTCACCACTAACTCTGATTCTACTTTGTCTCCCTGGACAATGCCATCCAAGCTACTATTTTTAACTCTTAGTCATCTGCACATCAATACTGCCCTCAGAAAACAGTTTGAAGTTATTCTAATAAAGTAATTGGGAAATATGAAATTATATAGGCCTTACTATACAAAATGTGAAAAATAGAAACAAGAAAGGAATAAATATAATACTTATGGAAGTAATTCATAGAGACCTAACATAAGTTTACATACATTCTCCAGAAAAAAAAAAATTCAGTAGAAAAATTTCTCTTTTGTAGAAATGCTCCTGGGTTTAAAACAGCTAAAATTTGACACATTTAGTGGGAGTGTTCATTCTCTTATCAACCCCAAAGATGGATATATTGCATTTACAACAATTGGTATTCAAATTTCCTGTTGTCATTATAGAAGTGAAAAACCTTATCAGGACTAAATCAAATGTTCTTATGATTCACAAAATAGGTTATTTCTTTCTTTTTAAGAGACAGCAAATGACAAGAAAAATAAACTGGTGCCAAGCCAGCTGGCAGTAGAACCAGTAAATTTACTTGAGCAAATTTCATAGTAAATGCCTGTACTATAGAGAGAGAGTAAAACTATTAAGAAGTTACTTAGTTTGCTGAAAGGATTATTGGGTAAGTTTTAGTTTCGCATCTTTCAAGAAGGAAAAGAGACAAACAATTCCCCTAGAAAATCTGCCTGAATCTGCGTGATGATCTAGGTGATTTCTGGCATAGTGCCTGTGCATATTGATTATTAAGATGACTAAAATCTCTAAATCGGCTTTGCTACTTTAAACTAAAAATTATGCTTGTAAATGTAATTTAAGGATTGCATCAAGGCTCATAAAGTGAAAGTCATGTATTAAATTTGAAAGAACATTTTTAAGTTATTATTGTATTTATTGGTTTGCAAATTAGTTATGAGTATATTTTAAACTAAAAACATAAATAAATAAATTTCCTGCACACAGATTAAAAATATTTCTGCTTTGTTCATTATTTTAAATAGGTTAGCAAAGTGGGATATACTGCACCATAGAAGGTGCTAGAATGAAATATAGACACATAAAAGAATGAACACAAATTTGTCACTGTATCTTCCTGTTTATTCACTTAAGGAATGTAGGTTTCCCGAGAGTTACCGGGTAACTTTTTTTTTAAAGGAAGTGGTAAACTAAGTAAGTTTGGGAATCTGACTTAAATCAACCAGTTATTTCTGGGTCAGTGGCTTGATATTGGACTTATTATCTAGGTAGTACTCATTTCACTAACCATGCCAATTGGAGCTTCTTTAAAGAACAAAAACAAAGCTGCTTACAAGCTGAATCATCTTTGAGAGCTGTAGTCTTGTGTTAAATTCTTAAGTGTACTCCACAAGTCACACTGTGTTACTAGCCCTTTAAACAAAGTTCATGCCACAGATCAGAAATAACTAATGGTTTGCAAATTACAGCATGCAATGGGTCTCTTGCATATTTGGCTTTGTGTCCTTGGAGTGATTTTCAGCACCATTAAGCAGAAAGTACATCATTTCCCAAGTAACAAGAATGGAGCACATAGAGATTGACTTGGCATCTGTTACATAAACTTTCTGTTTTAGATTTGTAGAATTTACATAACGCTGGAACAAAATAATACCTTGCAAACATATTTGTGGTGTCAGTTCAATTTCTCAACAGTGCCATTCTACAGTCAGCCATGCCAAGGCGTGTCTGGCTATTAAATTTTATGATGTGATTGTATTCATATAAAAATATATTCTATTTAAATTTTAAATTTATTGATATTTTTATATTTTTTCTTACATACTAGATGCCCACTTGAAATGTAAAGATTAGTTTTTAAATTGCTTTTATAATTAGAAAGTTCTGAAATTTAGCACTTTCCTACTCCAAAATTAATTTCAGTGAAAATCATACAAAGTTATTAGTATTTTGTGTGTGTGTTTGTGTGTGTAAAGGTTTGTATAGACTTTCCTTTACAAGCCCAAACTCAAAGGCATATTTAAAGATTTGTTATGTATTTGTAAAGATCCATCACATCCTGTATTTCTTACCTTGTATCATGCTTTGACAAAATTATTCAAGGCAAGTGCAAAAATATACTCAATAATTCTGAGTAAATATTTAAAAGTTTAAAGTTATTTAGTAGTAGTATTTTTGCATAGCTTTCTTAAATTTAATACGGTTCTCTGTATATTAAAAACTGCCTCTAAAAGATGTAATATTTAGGTAGCAATTTAAAAATATTTCTCAGTTTTATAAATATACATATTATACAAACTTGAGTAAATTACTTCTGATGATAATAAATCAAAAGCATTCATTGTTCAGATATCTCAAATCTGAAAACAAGAGTTTCATCTACTATAAGGACATAAAGATACATTATCTTTTGTACTTACAGAATTAGGTGAATATCAGGAGTTGGCAAATCACAAAGTAAGCTTATAAGTACCTTATGCAATACTACTGTGAAAATGAATAGAATCAAAAGACAAACTGTCTGATGGTATTTTTTTATATGAAGGGTGATAAATGACCATCCCAGCATTCTTTAAAGGGAGTTATTTTCATAATCTAAGAAGAAATCTTCAAAATCATAATTATCTGAAAAATTCAGATTATCCTTATGCCTAATCCATAAGCCTTATGACTAAGCCTTCAAGGATGCTTTTTTTTTTTTTTTTTTTGTGGGTCTGGGGATTGAACTCAGGGGCATTCTCCCTCCAAGCTACAGCCCCAGCCCTATTTTTTATTCTTTATTTTGAAACTGAGTCTCACTAAGTTGCAGACTGCCTCACTAGGTAGCTGAGGCTGGCTGCGAACCCGGATCCTCCGGTCTCAGCCTCCCGAATGCTAGGATTACAAGCGTGCGCCACCACGCCCAGCTGGATGCTCATTCTTAAAAGTGGTTCGAAGACCACATCTTAAATCAGGACCACCATTGACCATAACATACTGATGTACTGGAACAAACTGCTCATCCTGTGTAGAAGCAGTCCCTCAGAAAGCCATGGTTTGGTTGGAGAAGCAAGTCTGGTTCTGCTCTGTTGCCCATGTTAGCCCATTGTTTGTGCAGGGCACAATCTGAACTGGTTGTACATCAATTTGGCAGAACTTTTCTCACATTTACAAGCAGTTTTTCTCAATCTCCATGCTATCATTTCTAATCTCAGCATAACTGGAATTGCACTAATGAGCTACAGGGCAATTATAATTTCATGATGGAGCAACAATTTTAGGTGAAGTTAAAATGCTAGTAAAGAATTTGGCATCACTCACCTTGATATTTTTAGTATACCTTTTTCTCACTTGTAGGATTTGATAATGAAATTGGGCTAATAGTCACATACACATGAAATGTTGAAATATAACGGAATACTACTATTTTCCTTCTTTATCTTCTTTCTTGAGGTTACTAGAATATTTAACCTATTGTCAATCAAGACATATTTAAGCAAAATTCTAAGTAATATATATATTTGGTTTCAGATCATTAAAGGGTGTCCAAATTAACCTATATAAACTTTCTCCTGAGTGTATCTTATGGACTTTACTTTTTGTTTTTAATGTTAGGCTAGTATTTTAAAGTCAATTGCATTGTGCCAGATAATAAAATAATGAAACATCAGGAGGAAGATTGTGTCCCCTATGGGTAGGAAAATGCTAGATATTATTCCTACTTACACAAATCAATTGCTTCCTTGTAAAATTACTTTTTAAAAAAATGTCAAAATGTATTACTGAGAAGCTTGAGCCTTTCTCCTTCAGAGCTGACAGTCAAAGAAATAAAGATAAAACCCAATCAGCCATAAAAACTTAACTGGGGCCAGCAGATGGGCCTCTCACTGTGAACCAAAAGCATGTGGGCCATTAAGCGATCTCCACTTCCAATTCTTCCCCAATATACTTGGCTACCAGTGAGCACACAAAGTGCTCTCTGATGGATGCTGTCCTTTGCAGGGTCAGAGCAAAAGCAATGGGACTGTTTGCAATAGTAACTCAGGACCAGTGAGGATCACCTGCCGTGCTTTCATTTATGGCAAGCAGGGGGTGGGGAGAAGTGCCTTCCTGACAGTATCAGCCTCATTTTACATCATGTGAATTCTGATGTATACATATTGTGGATTATTAATACAAATAAAATCATTACTTTTCACACTTTTTCCTCTCAATCATATCAAAGACTAAAACTGACCACAACTACCCACACGACTTTCATAGAACTCCAGAACTGTGACTTTTGACCCTTTCACACTTGGAACAGTCAATCTTTGCATTTAGTCTTATAGCATAAAAAAAGATACTGTACATTGAACTGAACACTGTTGGCAGGTATTGTGAGATATAAAACAAAGCCAGAGTACCAGACATAGCCTTTCTTCAGAAAGATATTCTGGGATTATTTTCCCTTTCCCTGTTTCTGTCTGGCTTGTCCTTGTGGGTGGTCTTTCTTTCTGAAGTTGAAAGCTAAGAGATGGTGGGATTCAACTGTGTCACAACTTATTCAAGTTAGTATTTATGACAGCAAGGACATTCTATGTCCATTCAGCTGCCACAAACCGTTCTTAGTGACTTTCCAGAGGTTAGTGGCTCGAAATAAACAACTTTCCTCCTCTTTCTTTTTGTCCCTAATGCCAGAAAATTTCACAATAATTTTACAAATTATTTTACTTTAGAGTTTTAATCAATTTCTGAACTACCTGAAGGGTTCTCAAGGCATTTTGTCCTATACTTTGTAAACTACTTTTTCAAATTGTACCATTTTTGTTTGGAAAGTTCAGGAAAAACAGTTGTCACTGGAACTCAAACATGTAGCCCACTGAACTACATTGTACTTGGAGTAAAAATTAGGTGCATATATATGTAATGAAATGGGTAAGCATTCAAAATAATATGAAAAATAAAAGTATTATAATTTCCTGTTAAGATTCTACATAATTTTTTTCTGAAATGTACTTTCCTTCATTATATTTAACAGTGCTGATTTTATAAATATTTAGCTGCCTTGGTTTTAAAGAGCATGGAATATTAAAGACAATTTATCAAATTTCAAACACTTGAAAATAAGTGTATGAATAATTCCATTAAAATTTGAAAGCTAACCTTCATTAGTTCAAGATTTGTTTTTAATTGACCTTTATGGGACAATGTAGTTAAAATAGAGTTTGAATGATTGTGTGGGGTTTGAATTTATGCAATTTCAGTCAGAATTAGTAAGCTTATTCTAGTTTTATGATTTATATAATGTAGGAATGTTTGGGTTTAGGAGAACTTTAAGTGTCATCACAAATTATTTGCAAACATTTTAATGAAATAAACCAGTTTAGTATCACTAATTTTTAAAACATAAAAATGCACTTATAGTAGAAGATAATAAAAATTTAGAACTGACTTAGGAAATTGACAAAAATACACATTCATGTCAAGCTGTCCATCCACAAGTTAAAACTAGAGTATTAACTAGAGTAAAGTTTCAAGCAAACATATTATTTATAGAAATGTGTGTTTCCATGTCAATGACTTTTATGACAAAAGATGCTGCCTGACTAGTATATCCATTTTCTTTCAAAGGAGCCTATGAACAATAAATCCACTATTTGCATTTGTTTATACTGAGTCATAGAGGTCTGTATCATCAAATAGTTATAATAAAGTACAACAAACACTATTAGGATGGACTATGTGAACTTCCAGTACTTTAGTTATATATTATGCCACTGCTGTATTTACAATTTGAAAAAAAAAAACTTTGCATTACAATCTCACCCCATTCTAATTCATTGCTTCATTTAACCAATATTTGTTGACCATGTATTCCAGGAACTGATCTAGGTATGAAAACATGAACAAAGACACATAGAATTCCCATTTCTTATGAAGCTTACAAACCACTGAGAGGGGATAAATTCCAAACAATTTAATGAATAAAGAAATACAAAATCTCAGGGTAATATGGCAGAGTGACTAATGTTGGGAAGACAAAAATTAGATAATTTAGTCAACAAGTCTCTCTAAACAGAAAGTCATGTGATATGCACCCTGGGTAGTGTGATAGGTAAGCCTACTACAGAGATGGGAAAAGAGTTTTCCTATTAGTGGGAAGGCAAGGGCAGGGGTTAGAAGGTAAGAATGATTAGCTAACTAGAAATGGAAATCAAGAGAGTTGGATTCCAGTGAGTGATGGATAGAGTAACATGAGCAAATAGTATGATTAGAAAAGGAGTCAATGACCTTAAGAGACATTTCTCAAGAGAACAAGTATGTGAATAAAAACACTCAACATCACTAAACATCAAGGGAGAACAAATAAAAACCCAATGAAATATCATCTCACCCCAATTACAATGACTAGTATCAAAAAGCAAAAGTAATAAACGAGATGTGGAGAAAGAGAAATTTTCATACACTGATGGAGGGAATGTAAATTAGCACAGCCATTACAGAAAACAGTCTGGAGGTCTTGACATAGAATTGTCATAAGATATAGTAATCCCATTAGAGAGTATATATATTCAAAAGTGATGAAATCAGTATGTCAAAGAAACATCTGCACTTGCACTGCAATATTCACAATAATTAAGATAAAGAATCAACTGAGATGTCCATTGATGGATGAATTGATAAAGAAATATGATACATATGTACAATGGAATATTATTCAGCTATAAGAAAGAATGAAAGTCTGTCATTTGCAGCAACATGGATGGAACTAAAGAATATTATATTAAGTAAAAAAAATCATGCACAAAAAGGCAAATACCTCATATGCTCATTTGTATGTAGAAGCTGATCTCATAGATGTGGAGAATAGTGATTGCCAGAGCCTGGATGGTTGGAAAGGGAAGAATAGAAAGGGAATGGTTAATGGATACAGGGGTGTAGGTGGATAAGAGGAATAATCTCCAATGTTCTATAGCACAGTAAGATAACTATGATAGCAATTATTTGTACATTTTAAAATAGCTAATAGAGAAGATTTTGAATGTTTTAACACAAATAAATGGTGTCTAAAATTATGAATATGCTAATTATCCAAACATTCTATAAAGTCAGTATCCCTTAATAAAGAAAAAAATGAATAAAGACATTTCAAGGAAAGAAAATTCAGACCAATATCCTTGATGAACATAGATGCAAAAATTCCTAATAAAATACTAGCAATTTGCATTTAAAACCACATCAAGAAGACCACCAAGACCAAGTTGGTTGTGATTCCAGGGGTGCAAGGATAGTTCAACATAACAAGTCAATAAACATAATTCATCACATAAATAGAATTAAGGACAAAAATCACACAATCACTCAATAGATGCAGAAAAAGCATTTGACAAAATTCTAACCCTAATTCATGTTAAAAAAAACTCTGAAGAAGCTGGGCATTGTTGTGCAAACTCTAATCCCATTACTTGGGAGACTGAGACAGAAGGGTCCCCAGTTCAAAGCCAGCCACAGCAATTTAGTAAGATCGTTTCTAAATAAAAGTAAAATAAGTTTGGGGGTATAGCTCAGAGGTAGAAGGACCCTGAGTTCAATCCCAGAACCAAACACACAACACACACACACACACACACACACACACACACACACACACACGCATGCACATGAAGTAATTAGGGACAGTAAGAACTTACCTCAACATCAGGAGGTCCTATGACAAACTCAAAGCTAACAAACATCACATGGAATGGGGGAAAAAAGAAGTACATCCTCTAAGATCAGGAACAAGATAAGGGTGCCCATTATCATCACTCCTACTCAATAAAGTATTGAAATCTTAGCCAGACAATTTAGATAAGAAAAGGAAATTAAAGGGACACAAAGAAAATTTTGAAAAATTTGTTTGCAGATGACAAGATCCTACACTTAGAAAAACCAAAAATCTCACCCAAAAGACTTCTACACAAAAGAGCTAATTTGCAAATTCAGCAAAGTAGCTAGATTAAAAAATCAAACTTAGAAAAACCAATAGCTTTTTTATGTGCCAATAATAAATCCATTGAAAAAGAAATATGAAAAACAATTTCCTTTATATTAGCCTTAAAAAAATAAAACACTCAGGAACAAACCTAACCAAAGAGATAAAAGACCTCTACAGTGAAAATTATAGAACATTAAAGAAAGAAATTGAAGACCTTAAAGGATGAATAGAATTCCTGTTTTGGGATAGGCAGAATAAATAGTGTCGCAATGGCCATGCTACAAAAAGCAATTTACAGATTCAATGTAATTCTTATCAAAATACCACTGTCATTTTTCACAGATCTAGAAAAGGCAATCTTAAAATTCATATGAAAAACTAAAAAGACCTACAATAGCAAAAGAAATTCTGAATAATAAGAACCACACAGCAGGTATCACCTGATTTGAAATTATGCTACAGATTTATAGTAACAAACACAGCATGGTATTGGCGTAAAAATAGACTCATAGACGAATGTAACAACATAGAAGTTACAAAGACAAATTTATATACTTACAGGCACCTGATTTTTTAGAAAGGTGCCAAAAATATGCATTGGAGAAAAAGACAGCCTTTCAACAAATGATTTGGGAAAAACTGAATATCCATTTGTAGAAGCCTACACAAAAGTTAACTCAAAATGGATTAAATACATTGAAATTAGATCAGATATTCTGCATTACTAGAAGAAAACCTAGGACCAACTCTCCAACATATAGGCACAACTGAGTCTCTTAATAAAGCCCCTAACACTCATGAAATAAAGCTGAGAATCCATAAATGGATGGCTTCAAATTTAAAAATTGTGAAAACAAAGGAAACAAAAACCTGAAGATAAAACCTATAGAACGGGAAGAAAAATTCACCACCTACTTCTCAGAAAACTTTCATCTAGGATATATTAAGAAAACACACACACACAAAAACTAAATCACTGAATCAAAAAATGGGCAATTGAAGTGAATAGAAACTACTCAAAAGAAAAAATACAAATGGGCAACAATTTTTTTAAAATATTCATCTTCATTAGCAATCAGGAAGAGCAAAACATAACTATCTGAGATTTCATCTAACTCCATTTAGAATGGTAATCATCAAGAATATATGCAATAACAAATGCTGACAAAGATGCTGGGGAAAAAGAATGCTTATATGCTTGTTCTTGGGATTATAAATTAGTACAACCACTACGGATATCAGTATGGAGTTTCCTCAAAATATAGGAATGGAACCACCATATGATTTTGCTATAACACTCCTCAGAATTTTTCAAAAAAGAATTAAAATCAGAATACTACAGTGATACATGAATACACATGTTTATTGCAACACAATTCCCAATAGTCAAATTATGGAACCAGTCTAGCTGTCCATAAGCAGATGAAGAAAATGTGGTATATGCATACAATAGTGTCTTACTCAGCAATAAAGAAGAACAAAACTATCTTTTGCAGAAAAAAATGGATAGAACTTGAAAACATTATGCTAACTGAAATAAGCCAGTCTCAGAAGGTGAGGGGGTCGTATGCTTTTTCTCATATGTGTAAGGTGGAGAAAATAATAGAAAAGAAAAGAAAGTTCGTGATGATTAGGAGTAAGGTTAGTAGAATAGCGAAAAGGGTTTGGGGGAGAGAAGAGAAGGAAGTAAAGGAGGCTTGAGGAAGGAAACAGACCCAATAATATTATGTCCATGTTTGAAAGTATCACTAACAACATTATTTGCATGCAGGGGAAGGAAGGAGAAGAGCAGGTTGGAGTTAAGAGGAAACCACGCCAAGAGATGTTGTGTGCATATGTGAATGTATCACTTTGAATCTCAGTATGATGTATAATCATATTGAACCAGTAAAATTATTGTAAAAAGTCACATTGTAGCCCATAAAAATGTTCAATTACTGTCTCAATTAAAAATAAAAATATGTATTTAGAAAAATGACATGAGTTTGAAGATAGATGAGGACTAGCTATGTAAGTGCTTATGGTTAATGAGGAGCTCATACTCTATTTACTAGAAGTGGCAAAATACCAGAGGGGTTTTGGTTTGCAGAATTACATGGTTTGATGTACACCA
Organism: Graphiurus murinus; assembly: GCA_004027655.1. Classification (NCBI taxonomy): domain Eukaryota; kingdom Metazoa; phylum Chordata; class Mammalia; order Rodentia; family Gliridae; genus Graphiurus; species Graphiurus murinus. The sequence goes on along the minus strand of PVLC010005825.1, from coordinate 15,636 downwards.
CGTCTAGTAAACTTTGTAATGCACTTTGAAAACTCTTCTGAATTTCCTAAAAAATGTCTCACATATCATCTATGTAAAAGTAATGGCCGTGCATAGTGGCACATGTCCAACCTGAGAAGCTGAGGCAGGGGGATGACAAGTTTGAGGCCAGCCTGCGTGACTTTGTGAGACCTGTGTCAAAATAAAAATAAAAGGCTAGGGAGGGATGTAGCTCAATGGTAAAGTGTCCTTGAGTTTAATCCCAATACCACAAAAAAGAAATAAAAATAAATAAAAGTCTTAAATGTCTCTTCAATATCAACAAAACAAAATATCAACAAAACAAAAATTTTGTTTGTTTGTGTTTGTGGTACTGGGGATTGAACCCAGGGGCATTCTACCTATGAGCTATACCCCCAGCCCTAATTTTTATTTTTATTCTTTATTTTGAAACAAGGTCTCACTAAGTTGCAGAGTGCCTCACTAAGTAGCTGAGGCTGGCTGCAAACCTAGATCCTCCGGTCTCAGCCTCCCAAATGCTGGGATTACAAGCATGCGCCACCACGCCCGGCTCTAAAATAAGTTTTTATAACAATATTCTTAACTTTCCACAATGTAAAGACAATGAACTTCTCATATCTTCCCTCCATTTGTTCTTTGCTACATTCAAACTTTTGTCTTCAGGATCCTCAAAAATCACACTCTACTTTCCTGCCTTCATAACCCTGTTCCTCATATCTCCACTAATGCACTCCATTCCTGAAACTCTTACCATTTTATCACTAATATCTGAGAATTTGTATAACTTCCCTAGAATCTTTCAAAAAAATTAAATTCAGAATAATCCCAGCAGAATAATCTAAGTATCTCCCATATGTTATTTTTCTCCTTTACCACTAATTTGACAATTTGTGAAGTAGTATGTTTTACATTCTGGTACATTGAACTAAATACACTCAGTGTAAGTTTGCTGAGATCAGCCATTGTAATTTTAGCTTCATTTTCTCTCCCATCACTAGCACATAATCTTTACTGCATTGAATAGTCTAAAATGCTTGACAAAAATAATGATGTAACTCATTCATGTTCAAAATGTGCTTATCTAAACTTTTTTTCTAAACTTCAAAGCAATAAACACCTTTTAGACATGGCTGGTTTATCTTGAGTATAGTCCATGGTCATGAAATAAAATATAAAAAAAAAAAAAATTAACTGTAGTGAGACTGAGCCAAAGGCTGTGAACTTGTTGGCATCATACTTTGTTTTCTGTAACATTCTGGAATATTCAATGTTTTTCTCTAGGGAAGAACAACATCCATGAAAAGATCTATTAATTTTCTGAGATAATTTCACCTCAGGCCCAAGAATTTACAAATGAGTGGGATGAGTTCATTTTCCTTCAGGATATCTCTTTGGAACTCAAAGTAAACCCCTTGGTGGAGTTTAAAAATAAACTGACATGGTCAGCCATGGCCTTTTCTACCATTCTTCATCAAGCTCTAGTCCATGAAACAGACTGAATTTTTTTCTTTTGCTTCAAAAATAAGCTACAAAAAAGTCACCAACATTGATGGCTCTATTCCCATGAAATACAAAAAAAAAAAAAAAATCTACTTTTCTGAGATATAGAACCAAGACTTTAATAATTAAAATAGATTGAGATATCAGAGAAATATAGACTATCTGGCACTTAAAGTTGAACTTACAGCAGCTGAATTTTTCATTTTTGAATTTTTAAAAACAGAATGCTTATTAACATGAAGTGAATTTCCTGCTATTGGAGCCCATGACCTGGGAAAACTAGAGTGGTATTTGGACATCAAATAAACACGCATTATTCACTTGAATAGAATTTGAAGTGAACTATGTAAAGCATAACCTATCCTAGGCATAAACACCTTGGGACTATCAATACGCCCACAGAGAAGTCAACACCGTTATAGCTGGTTCAAGTACTTCTATTAATCATTCCCCAAAATCACTTGAAACATAACCAGGAAAAATCCCGAGTCACATAGTACACTAGAAGCACACATATGAAAATAATCTTATCAAATACTCTGCTTTCTGTTTTGTAATACTCTTGGTCATTCCTTAAAAAAAAAAAAAAAAAAAAAAATATATATATATATATATATATATATATAATTAAAGCACTGAACACTGAAGAAAAGAATGGGCTTATATTTCTGTGATTGAGACCTGTTTTATGTTACACTAAATGTTTCTACATGTAGGTAAATAGAAGAAGAATTTCTTTCCAACACCAAATGATTGCTAATATTATTTTCAAGCACGTAATCAGAAACAAAGTGGTAAAAAGGTCAGGTTCAATTCAGATGAAAAAATCACAGCTTGTAAATTTTTTTCTTTAGTGTTCAAGTTTCTAGATCTTCTAAAGAAATTTATGCCAAGTAGGAGAAAGATTTTCCTCACTGGAACTCAGCCTTTTCTATCCAGATGTGAAATTTATGTTTATGACAATGTATAGCCAAAATAATTGCATAAACAGTATAATAACACAGATAAGTATTCTTTTCTTTTTAAATGTACATCTTTACTTTCTCTTTAATGTATGGTTCTTTAGGAGATGCAGATTTTAACTTAGAAATTGTTTTGCTTACTTTTGTTTCCATGATTAAAACAGATGGCAAGTATATGTCTAGCTATACTTAAATTACCTCCTACCCCCCAAATTACCTCCTACCCCCACCTTAAATGATAGTCATAAGATATTCTGGTTAAATGATAGTCATAAGATATTCTGGTAAGTCTCATGTTCTTTTTCTCATCCCTTTCACCACTCTCTTTTTAGCCTGTGAACTTCTTAGGGCTAACAAATGAGACAGTTTCCAGTGTTGTTACCTCCACCTGAAACATGGATTTTTTTCTACTTTTCCTCTTTATATTTCAATTTTACTCATTCTCCAATCTAAATATAAATGTTAAATACAAAAGAGCCTTCCATAAGTCTTAAGTTAGATTAGAACTCCCACTGTCTGTTCTTAAGGAACCCATATTACTTTAATATCACATTTTGTTTACAATATTTTATTTTCTGGATTTATTTGTACCTAACGTAACTGAATAATGGACAGCTCTCTGAGATCAGGGTATACAGTTGTCTTATGGTTACATATACAATGTCTAACATAGTACACATGTATAATAGATAATACATAATTTGAAAGAATGAATACAGGATAGAACATAAGAATAAATTTCTTAGATCTTAAAAATATAATGGTTCCTATTGTTTCTGGTGAATAACAAAAATTTTTAATTATATTTTCCTAAAAATAAATTATACAAATGATGGGAGAGTCAAAATCCAAGTAAATTGAAAAAAAAAAAAAAACCTTTTTATATCCTTAAGATAAAGGCAATACTCCTAGGAAATAGTTATATAATATTGTTTTCTTAGATTATTTTCCCTTCATTTAGCAAATATTTATTGGGTGTCTACTACTATCAAAACACTTTTCTATTTTACTAAATGACACTATTGTGATGCACATGTTGCATCTGATGACTTAGTTTTAAAGTTAGAACCCATATAACTTTAAAAATCAAATCAACATATTACTATGATAAAATAGATAAGCCAGGCATGGTGGCACACACTTGTAATCCCAGCATTTGGGAGGCTGAGAGAAGAGGATCCAGGTTTGCAGCCAGCCTCAGCTACCTAGTGAGGCCCTCCGCAACTTAGTGAGACCCTGTTTCAAAATAAAGAATAAAAAATAGGGCTGGTGGTATAGCTCCGAGGTAGAATGCCCCTGAGTTCAATCCTCAGTACCGCAAGAAAAGTAAAATAAAATAGATAAAGATTCTATATATGAGAATAATTTAATAGCTAGAAACTACCAACTTGTACATTTAAAATAGAAAATTACAAAGGAAGACCTTGATTTAACACTGCTGAAGTATTTGTAAAGCAAGGCACTGTAAAGAACACTGAGACTCACTTGCCAGTTTCCCCCCATAAGCCAGAATCCATATTTGCATATGAATACAGGAATATAATGGAGGCAAAATGATCCCTGAACAATGCTATCTTAATTTTTCATGCTGTAATTAAGATTTTTAACTAAAGATTGGAAATAATAAAAAATGTAGGCTTCTATAATCTGTGAAAGAAATAGAAAGGACAATTTTTCTACCTAATTTTTATAAACTCTTGACATTACAGGAAGGCTCTAGTAGTAGGCATTATCACCCATATCCAGATGATATAATTTTATATACAATGATATTATAATCATGTATAATCTTACATGAAATTCTTATATGAATTTCTTATATGAAATTTAAGAGGATAGTAATATATAAATATTCAAAATGTTAAGAGTTAATACCAAATTGTTTTGTTAAAAGCAAGAAATTCCCATTATTTTCCATTTAAGGAAAAATAGAATATTTTACTACAACAGTTACTCATTTGGCTGAGATATGATAACCAGTAGTTACTTGTCTTTTGAAAGGACAGGAAATGAGGAGCCCAAGATGATGTCTGAGTGAAACACCTATCCTCAGGCACTGAGAGCTCGAATCAAATCTACCATAAAAGCAGTTTCTTGTCAGAGGAAAAGGAGTGACAAAAAAGTGAATGAAACAACGAGATTTGAACTACAACTTAAGGGACACCAGAAAGCCACCCAGGGAGAGACCCCAGAAAGCTCGACCACACAGCAGCGGCCCCAAGCTGTGGAGCCACAGCCTTGGTGGCCTTTAAGCCTTTAAGCCGTCCGCCCAGCTGCATACCCAGCTACCAGGCATGGAGTAAGCGACTCCAGAACTCCACATCCTAACCGGCAGTGTACCCCGACACCTTCCACAGTGATGGGAACCCGAGATATGACCAGCGTAAGCCCTGTGGGACCACCCCAGCTCACCTCTTGCACCAGAGCCAGAGCAGCAATCAACTGCACTGCAGAGCTTGAATCAAAACTGCTACAAACACAGCTTCTTGATGGAAGGAAAGAAAAGCAAAGCAGCAAAGAAAGTGAATAAACCAACAAACACAGCTGAACAGAACCCAGGGAGAACAAAGGAGTGCATGCGGCAGTGATGTACACTGCAAACCGGTGGGCACCATCTTGCCAGCTGCCATCTTGGCAGTCGCCAGGAGCAGCATCTATTAGCACCAAGACCTCCAACGACCTCCTGTTCACCCAATGACCAGAAGTGGAGTAAGCGACTATGGAATTCCACACCCTAATCAGCGGACATACCCCCGCAGGAGCAACAGTGATCAAGAATACCTGGGACATCCCAGATCACCTCTCCCACTGGAACCAGAGCATCAGGGATCTGTAGGTCAAATTGTACCCCCAGGGTGCAGGTGCCCCTGTACAAAGCACAGACTCAGTCACCCGCCCTTCAAGCAATTGGATAGAGCAGAAATGTGGGAGGGTCCCAGTGCACACAGGGCATAGAGAACTTCCAGGCACCCTGGAAAATGTCCAGCATGTAGATTGCACTCCCACCACTAGCAAAGGCAGAGAGAGAGATGCAGACAGGCCCTGTGGAGAGCACAGAGACACAAGCTTGTAGCAGGAGAGGCATAAGCAGAACCCCCTGCCTGCACTGATAGAGCAAATAAGAATGCCAGAGACACACTCAAAAATTTAAGCTCTGTACTTACAAACTATCAGGGTTTTTATTTTGTTTCTTATTGTTGCCATTGCTTTTTGGTTTTGAGTTTTGTTGTTGTTGTTGTTTTGTGTGTGTGTGTGTGTGTGTGTTATGTTTTATTTGTTTTTACTGTTTTCATTTTCTATTTCCTTGATTTATTTATGTTTGTTTGGATGATTGGTTGCTTTTCTATTTTTTTTTTTTTACTTAGTTTGTTGAATCTCCTCCTTATCCGTTTTATAAGCTTCCTTCCCTCTCTCCCATCTATATTCTTCTCCTCAACACTTTTTCTCTTCTCTTTTCTTTTTCCTTTTTTTTCCCTGTCTCATATCAAGACCATTTTATACTACCACACTTAAAACTCTACATTGACTACCAGAATCCCCCGACATATTACCATCTCTAATCTTTACAATATATCACCTCAACACACTCAACCACTTATTCCACTGGACCATACACTCTACCCTATTCTTACATTCGTCACTGTGACTTCTCACCCAACCTTTACCACTGAACACAACCGGTTCCTGGATATACCAGTGGACACCTCTAAGCCCCCGCTGCAGAGATTGGATGAGAAAACTTGCAAGAATAGTAAAGATATAAATCTAAGAACAGGGGAACCATGGGAAGGAAAAATAGCAAAAAAAAAATGAGCCACCACAACCCCTCAATAACAGATCTCACCAACCCAGAATGCAGATATTACCAGAAGAACAATTCAGATTTTTAATACTAGAAACAATACAGGATTTTCAGAAAGAATTTAGAGAGAGCTGGAAAGAAATAAAGGAACAAATAAAGAATCTGACGACCTGAAAAGGAACCAAAAGGAAGTGAAAGATGCAATAACTGAAGTGAAGGCATAAATACAAACTATAAACAGTAGATTAGACCATATGGAAAATAGAATATCACTCTTAGAAGATGACCATTCCAAAAATGAATCCATAATACATAATTTAGGGAAAAAAAATTTGACAGTATGAATTGGACATTCTATGAGCTCTGGGCCAATTTTAAAAGAGCTAACCTAAGAATAATAGGCACAGAAGAGGGATTAGAATTTGAAACTAATGGAATAAACAATCTTTTCAAAGAAGTAATATCAGAGAATTTTCCAAACATAGAAAGAGAAGTTGACACACAGGTACAGGAAACATATAGAACTCCGTCCAGTCAAGACGAAAGAAGAGGTTCACCATGCCACATAACAATCAAGTTGACTAATGTAGAGGCTAAGGAGAAAATTCTAAAGGCAGCAAAAGTGACATTCAGAGGCAAACCAATTAGAATCACTCTAGACCTCCCAAACCAAGTCTTGAAAGCCAGGAGGGGCTGGAGTAACGTATTCCAAACTCTGAAAGAAAATATCTTGCAGCCAAGATTCTCCTACCCAGCAAAACTCTCTCTCAAAATTGATGGGGATATAAAAATCTTCCATGACAAACAGAAACTGAAAGAATTTATGTCTTCCAAACCATCACTAGAGAAAATACTCAATGAGATTAACTACAAAGAAGAACTAACAAGTAAATGTCAGAACCAGAGAAACAATAATTTCCAGGAAGCGAACAACTAAGCAAAGAAGAGTAAACACCACTAAAAACAGAAGTCAAAACTCAAAATGTTGGGAATTAAAAATCATCTCTCAATAATCACACTCTATATAAATGGGAAGGATTTACTAGACAGAAAGCTAGGCAGGTGGTGTGTGACTGGAGAAGGTGGATGCCTAGGGATGTGGCCATAGGGACTGTGCTTTTGTCTTTGACTCACCTTGCTTACTTGGCTTTCTTGCTACCAGCCTCCATGATGTGAAAGCATAGCCCTGCTCTCTTCCTCTCTCTGCTTCCCACCACCTTGCCTGAGCTTTGCAGATGTAACCTGGCCTAACATGGACTTAAACTCCAAGGTCTTGAAAAAAATCTTCGAGCAAATAAATCTTCCTTCCTCTAAGCTGTGTGGTCAGTTGTCTTAAGTCATAGCAGTGAGAATTTTGACTGAGACTGTTGGACCACTAAAAATGTATAAATAGGTAAGAAAAAAATGAGCAAATTTAATGAAAATGTTATAATACACATATTTCCAATTATACATACAATGCCCTCATCTCCAAATTTCTGCAGATATCTGTCATTACTCATAAGAAAGTACTCATAAGGAAATAGATTTTAATGACATTTCAGATATGAATGAATCAATAGCAATATGGCAATATAGACTTTTATAAGAGGCAGATAGACAATGTACAGCTCATGACATGCTCTAATAGTGCAATCATCATTGGTTAACTAGAATAAAATATTGGTGGAAGGGAACACATTGGCTTGTGAAATATTTCTGCACTTCAGAAATATGAGATGAGCTAGGGATATAGCTCAGTGGTAGAGCAGTTGCTGAAAATGCATGAGACCCTAGGTTCAAGCCACAGTACTGCCAAAAAAAACTTGTAAGAGAATAGACTAATAAATTGGGTAGCTGTGACTGAGTGTCCTCAATTCAGTGAAGAAGAATAATGACAGGTTCAGGATGATTAATCACCAATTAGGGATAACATCTAAAAACCAAAGGCCTTCCTTGGCAGCAAAGCCCTAATCTGCAAATGGAGAGCAGATGGAATGAAAGATTGGGCTCAAAACTAAAGAGAGAGTAGAAAAGATTCTACTTAAGAGTAGAAAAGATTCAGAGAATGATAAACATTGTAATTTTTACAACAGGATCTGATAATTGAAAGGACTCAGAAGATTCCTGTTAGGTATTAAATAGAGGCAAAAGATATAACATAGTACAGTAGGAAAAGGACAATATAAAAAATATCAGGGTCTGAGAGATTTCCAGATAATAGTTATGGTCCTTCTTATTCACACAAACACATTTGTCTCTGGCCTGAATTTCCAAGATTTATGCAATTTTTGGTTTGAGTAAAACTTAAAAGTTTTCAACAGAGTCCTCTATATTCCTTTTTAGTTTTAGTCAAGTCAGACTGCCTAAGCAATTATGCTAGGTAGGAGCCATCAATAGACAAAACAGCCTGGGTCTAACCTATAGAGTTCTAAATGTCAAACAGCATTTTTTGAATTATTAATTGACCCACTACCTCCATCTGGCCAAGAGTCAGTACTATATTTCCAGATGTCATCAGAGATAAGCATGGAACTGTCACAGTGTATCTGTGAAATAACTTTATTCTATAAAAAATACTTAACTCCAGTGAGTCTCCTATGCCAAAGTCATATCTATAATAGGAAATGATTGAGACTGTGAGGCTTGGAATGTGAAAATTTGGGTAAATATTGTTGAAATCCTTGAACTCCACATTTCCTCAATTCTACAGATCTGGCAGAAGGAGGCCATGTCTCATGAGAAAATAGGAGCCACTTCTTGCTTAAAGATGGTTCAGAGGCCCCAGATGAAGGATGAAGTAGGTAGATGCTTTGTGAGTTAATTCCTTTTCTAAGAGTCCACTCTCATTTATCTTCATTATAACCAGATGAAATTCCATAAAAAGAGCCAAATACTAACACAAGCCAGATAGGAAATAGGACTGGCTACAGTGAGATACTATACAAAAAAAAAATCCTAAGGATGATGGGTAAAGGAGGAATGATACAGAACATAAAGTTGGAGTAACTGAGTTTGTCTTTATGAGAGTTCCCGCCTACATTATAGGATTTAATTCACAAAACCTAGGAGATAGAGCTAACACACTATTAGAATGATTCTTGGAAGCTTGAAAAAAGTCATGGCCTACCACAAGTCAAATGAAAAAATGCCAAAACTGACATGGAATATGATGTCAAAAAAAAAAGCTCAAGTTGGCACACTGATATATTACAGTAGGCTATAAAACTCACCAGCATCTGAGTTTCCTGACAAGACACAAAAGACTCTCAGTTTAACAAAGAATATGAATGGCTCTTGTGGAAAAAATTTTGCTAGAAAATAAATGGAGTCCTCACCCAAAGACCTGTCTAGTTTTATCATCATCCCAACTGGTAGAATCCACTCACTTCAGAGATCTATTAGAGAAACAGATACACCTATCAACTAACAGGAAAAGCCAAACAAGACCTTACAGTAATCAAACAAATTATTCATTCTTAAATATTATAGGAAAACTCCATTGTGTGTATATTGTTAAGTGAAGTCAGCCAATCTCAGAAAGGTAAGTGTCCTGTGATCTCTCTCATATGTAGGAGCTAGATAGAGAAAACAAAAGGTACTTGAGATAAATGGAGGGAGAGACCAATAGACTAGTGTAAGGGGTCAGCAGTGGGAGAGGGGGAAAGGAAAGAGGAGGAATGAGGAGGGAAACAGTTCAAATAATGTTATGTCTATACATGAAGGTATCACTACCAATCTCACTAACATACAATGGGAGGGAAAAGGAGGAGAAGGCTATACAGAGGGAAATGTATCACTTTGAATCTCACAATTGATGTGTAATTATAATGTACCAATAAAAGTAGAAAAATATTATAGGAAAATTTCTCACCAGTCATATAAGAAAGCAAACTATTAGAAATAGATCAGAATAAATAAGTAGTCTCAGCTGGCTTTAAAGACAAAAATAAAGACTCATGAAAGACAGAAAATATTTAAAATATTTTATCATGATCTTCAGAAATTTCATAGAATATATTGCATACACAGGATGCTATGGAAGCAAATATCAGAGAATGTGGTAAATGAAATGTAAGAACAGTTTCAGTGTTCATCTTCCACTTCTTTAGTAACAAAAATCTGATTTTTATCTGGACACACTACTCAATTATACACACTACCCAACATTCCCTGAAACTAATGGGAGGTCATGTTACTGAATTCTGGCCAATGATATGTAAGACAGTGTGATATAGAATTTAAGTTTTTTAAAAGAAAGAGAGTTTCTTAAAAGAGAGGTGGAGTAAGTTTTCTCTTACTATCCTAATTCTAGTTTGAATACAATGATTGCGCCTGGAACTCATGTAGTCATCTTCAACCATGAGGCCTGTGTCAAAAAGGGCAAAGGACAAGACAATCTACAATTTAAATTTAGATGTCTAATGATCATAGAGCTTTAAGCATACCTGGACATAACATATGTAAAAAATAAATATTACTATTTGTGGTATATTTTGTCAGTGGTAATATTATACATAAGCCAAAATCCTAACTTATAAAAATAAGTTAATAGCCTGTTGGAAATTAAAACCATGACTAGAGAAAGAAAAAAAATTAGATCAGAGGTAGGATTAAAACAAAGTTGAGAAAATTGCTTTTCATAGAAAGCACATACACACACACACACACACACACACACACACACACACAAAGCTTAGCTTTTTTAGAGAAGCAACATCAAAAAGAATTCTAGATGTGTTAATATTTGGATAAGACGATGAAAAAATAATTATTTTAAAATGTAAAAATATATTATCAGACCTGAAGAAAGTAATTTATAGTGAACGATCTTTACGTTTTAAGCTAGATATGAGTAAGATTCAAAGCTAGATATACCACCATGAAATTTTAGAATAGGATCAGTAACAGAAGAGACTAAAAGCCTGTAGATAGAACCACTCATCTACAGACTGAAGATGTCAACTGTCATTAAATTTGTCATTAGCACCAGTGGTAAATTGCCTTCAGAGTTTCAAGGGAAACTGAATTTTAATTAAGCAGCCTATTCCCTACTAAACTCTCAGTCAAATGTGAAAGCAAAATAAAGGTATTTTAACACATAAGAATCATAAAATTAACTCCCATTATAAAAATTTTAAGATATTCTCCAGGGAAATAATGAGAAACCCAAAGAAAATGATGCAATATGAGGAAAAGAAGAGTACAGAGATGGAAAGGTCCAAGATGGCACTCTACAATACACCAGCAGGAATCTTATTTTCCCACAGTTTGGAAATAGGAATTCCAAAAAGTAAAAGGAATGGTAGGGATGTGAAGGGAAACAATAAAGATGGTGTTTCTTATACTAAGTAATGGCATAATGATAAAACATAAGAAAGGCACCATTTGAAACTCCAGAAAATCAAAAGCCACATAAGAAAATCCTGATACAGTTATAAACCTAATTAAACATAATTTTAAGAGTGATTATTTTAACGAATGTAAAAAAGATAAATATTTTGACTATGATCTAGACACCCAGTAGCAATGCAAGACTGGGGGAAAATTTAAACATGGTATGTTGTTTAGCTCCAAAGAAAGTGAGAGTTACAAGTCACAATCATTAAGATGCTATTTTATTGGTTTTCCACTTTTAGGATCAAAATATAGACAAAGCATGAAGATAAGATAGCTATGGACAGAATATAAATAGTATAAATGTAGTAATGTGAAAATAAAGTAATAACTGACAGAATGAAATGCATTTTTTTTTTTTTTTTTGCGGTACTGGGGATTGAACTCAGGGGCATTCTACCTCCAAGCTACACCCCCAGCCCTATTTTTTATTCTTTATTTTGAAACCGAGTCTCACTAAGTTGCGGAATGCCTCACTAGGTAGCCAAGGCTGGCTGCGAACCTGGATCCTCAGGTCTCAGCCTCCTGAATGCTGGGATTACAAGCGTGCGCCACCACGCCCGGCTGAAATGCATATTTTTGAAGAAGAGAAGATCATAAAGGTAGGACCAAAATGAAGAAATTGAGATATATAATTTCAACAAATTGAAATAAAATATAGATTTAATATATTTTTAAAATTATGATATATAATTAGGTAAAATAATTACATACCTATCAAATAAATTTGTGGTGAGGGGGAAGGGAAACAACAGTGATATGAAATGAGATGCATCCTTTGTTAATACAGCAAGGACTCTATTAAATATTTTCAAAAGTATATGAGCATCAAATGAACTTTATAAGTTCCTTCTTAGGAGTTTTTTTTAATAATTATATGAAATTCTTGATGTTTTTGTAACTGCTTGAGTTTAAAAATTTTAATGGCATCAACAACTCTGAACAAACATTTAAATAAAGACAACTAACTACATTCTACATGTGTGACAGAGACACAGGATTAAAGTTGCAAAATTTAAAAATAGAGCAATAAAACATTGAGTTTTCATGTTGCTAAAGTTTTTGTTATGCCTACTAAGATAACAACTATGATGATAACTGGGAGATTCCTAGTGAAAACTAAAAGTTCTGCAGTTTTCTCATTCATACCTCTATCTATCTATCTATCTATCTATCTATCTATCTATCTATCTATCATCTATCTATTATTTACTTATTTTATATGCTTTCATTGGTGCATTATAGTCTCATATCATAATATAAATCATGTTGTCAGTGACATACATGCACACAGCTCTTTGCCACCCCCTCCTCCACTGCCTACTCATCTCCCTTCTCCATACAGAGTACTGAGATTGACATTGGTATTTTCACATATGTACACATAGCCAATGATAATAGTTCCTTCACTGAACCTCACTCTTCCCCTGTTTCCTTCCTTTAGACCACCTCCTTGGCTCCACTGAGGTTTCTCCTCCATTATCTGGAGTCCCTCTGTTATCCCCATGACTACCTAGCTTCTGCATATTAGAGAATACATGTGACCCTTCACTATCTGTGACTGGTTAATCTCACTTAACATAATGTTCTTCAGACTCTTTCATTTTATTGCAAATGATATTATTTTGTTCTTCTTTATTGCTGAGTAGAATTCCATTGTGTGTATTTCCCATAATTTTATAATCCATTCATCTGTTGATGGACACCTGGGTTGGTTCCATAATGTGGCTATTGTGAATTGTGCTGCTATGAACATGGGTAGGCATATATTATTGTAGTTCTCTGGTTTCAACCCCTTTGGAAATCCCAGGATTGGCATAACTAGATCATATGGTGAATCTATTCCCAGTTTTCTAAGGAGTCTCTACACAGATCTCCATAGCAGCTGAACTAATTTGCAATCCCACCAATAGGGAAGAAAAGTTCCTATTTCCCCAAATCCTGGCCAACATTTATTGTTATTTGACTTCTTGATGATTACCATTCTGATTGGGGATAGATGGAATCTCAGTGTAGTTTTGATTTGCACCTCCCTGATTAATAATGGTCATTTTTATTTCTTCTTTTGTGGAGTGTCTATTCAATTAAATTGCTCATTTCATGATTGGATTGTTTATTTTTTTAATGTAAAGTCTTTTCAATTATTTGCATATTCTACACTTGATCTTAGCCACAAGACTGAGAAGCAACTGTATATTCTATTGTAACTGTATATTAATTTGTAATTGTATATTAATCCTCCATCAAGGGGATAACTGGCAAAGATTTTCTCACATTCTATAGGCTTTCTCTTTAGACTCTTGATGGTTTCTTTTGATGAGCAGAAACTTTTTAGTTTAATGTCATCCCATTTACCAATTCTTATTCTAATTTCATGAACTTTGGGGGTCTTGTTGAAGAAGATTCTACCTGTGCCTATATGTTGGAGTGTTGGACCTATGCCCTCTGCTAGTAGCTTCAAAGTATCTGTCCTAGCTTCCAGGTCTTTGATCCATTTTGAGTTGTCTCCTGTGCAGAGTGAGAGGTAAGGATTTCATTCCATTTTTTTTTAAACAACTGGATAACCAGTTTTCCCAGCACCATTTGTGGAAAATGCTTTCTTTTCTCCAACAAGTGTGTTTGGCACCTTTGTCAAAAATCATATGACTCTAAGTGTGTGGATTTGTTTCTGTATCTTCCATTTGGTCTATGTATCAGTTTTTGTGCTAATATCATGCTCTTTTTATTATTATAGCTCTGTAGTATAATTTGAAATCAGGAATTGTGATACCTCCTGCATGGTTCTTATTGCTGAGAATTGCTTTGGCTATTCTGGGTCTTTTGTTTCTCCATATGAAATTTACAACTGATTTTTCCAGGCTTCTGAAGAACGACATTAGTATTTTGATAGGGATTACACTGGCTCTTTAGAACACTTTTGGTAGAATGGAAATTTTGATAATATTTATTCTGCCTATCCAAGAGCAAGGGAGATCTTTCCATCCTCAAAGATCTTCTTCAACTTCCTTCCTTAGTGTTTTATAATTTTCATTGTAGAGGTCTTATACTTCCTTGGTTAGGTTTATTCCTAGATATTTTATTGGTTTGGGGGTTATTGTAAATGGAATTATTTTCTGGATTTCCTTCTCAGTGGATTCATGGTTGGCATATAGAAAAACTACCGATTATTTTAGGTTGATGTTGTATCCTGTTACTTTGCTGAATTTGTTAACCAGCTCTACTAGTTTTTTGGTTGAGTTCTGGGGTCTTCTAAATATAAGATCATATCCTCTGCAATTATAGAAAACTAATTTCTTCTTTTCCTATTTGAATTATTTTGATGTCCTTCTCTTGTTTTATTGCTCTGGCAATAGTCCTGAAGACTATGTTGAAAAGGAATGGTAATAGCAGGCATTCTTGTCTTGTTCCTGATTTTGAAGGGAATTCCCATAGTTTTTCCTCACTCAGTATGATGTTGGCTTTGGCTTTATTGTCTATTGCCTTAATGGTGTTGAGGTATGTTCCTTCTATTCTAATTTTCTGCAGTGTTTTTAACATGAATGGGTGTTGGATTTTGTCAAATGCTTTTTCAGTGTCTATTGAGATGTTCATGTGCTTTTTATCCTTAATTCTATTTATGTGGTGAATAAAATGTATTGATATGCTTATGTTGAACCAGTCTTGCATTCCTGGGATAAACCAAACTTGGTTGTGTGAGTGCACAATTTTTTTAATGTGTTTTTGTATGTGCATGGCTAGTATACTCTTCAGAATTTTGTATATGTTCATCAGTGATATTGGTCTGTAATTTTCTTTTTTTTTTTTTTTTTTTTCGGTACTGGGGATTGAACTCAGGGGCATTCTACCTCCGAGCTACACCCCCAGCCCTATTTTTTATTCTTTATTTTGAAACCGGGTCTCACTAAGTTGCGGAGTGCCTCACTAGTTAGCTGAGGCTGGCCGCGAACCCGGATCCTCCGGTCTCAGCCTCCCGAATGCTGGGATTACAAGCGTGCG
>PVLC010005824.1:0-73527 GCA_004027655.1 Graphiurus murinus | reverse complement strand
AGGAGGAGAAGGAGAAGGAGAAGGAGAAGGAGAAGGAGAAGGAGAAGGAGAAGGAGAAGGAGGAGAAGGAGAAGGAGGAGAAGGAGAAGGAGGAGAAGGAGAAGGAGGAGGAGGGGAGGAGGAGGAAGAGGAGGAGGAAGAAGAGGAGGAGGAGAAAGGAAGGAAAGAAAGAAGGAAGGAAGGAAGGAAACCTTTTTTTTTTTTTTTTTTTTTTAGTTTTTAAAATGAAACTCGATGCATTAGCTATTTGATAATTTCCCAAGACAGCTTGGATAGATATTTTTAAATCTTGTTCATTTTGCTTTCAAATTTTCCATTTTTTGAGAGCAAAACTGAGTATCATTAAAGATGCGTGTGCACATCATTCAAGCTTGTCTGTGCATGTGAGAGAGAAGCAAATAATTCAGTGGTTCCTATTCTGACGCTGGTGAGCCCATGTCCTGTTTTCCTCCTGGCTTAAAGGTGCCATTCTCAGCCTTTCGTTTCATATTGACTTTACCCTGGAGGTTCACTCAGTAAAATAAAATTACATTACAATTATTTCTACTTAGGGAAACATGACAGCTAGAATTTTTATGTTAATTAATCTTTGGTCTTTTATTATTGTGGGACTACCTGTCATAAATTTTCTTGCAATCCATCTTTAGTGAATTCTATAAAATATTTCAGTTTATTCCACTATTAGCCTGATTTGCAAATGGTTAAATTTGCACTGACTGTTTCATGCTCTAAGACACTGTAGGCTCTATACTAACATGAGAAGGAGGGGCTTTAATAATCAGAAATATTTGTAATAACAGGAATAAACCACAATTCACTGAATTCATGGTCAGATTCTATTCTTGTTATCCTGTTAGAGTCTACGTAAGTGAATGAGTACATTTAAACACGATGCACAATAATTCACAAACACACTGATATTTTCCTCAGTCTCAGACTAAGGAACAAACAGGTCACTGCTGTTCTTGTTGTACATCTCTCAGCCAAATGAGGAAGCTCCTGCTTCCTCACCTGCATACCCAGTTAAGCACCATCTGTTTCCTGCTTTAATGTGATATCTTGCATAGTTTTTCCAAACCTTTCACATCAGTAAGCACAATCTTAATAGACAGTTAATATGAATTAAGAAGCATGTTTTCAATAACACTGTGTTCTAGTTTTCTCTTTTCATATTTCCAAAACACTACACTGATTGCTCCAAACCCAGTTTAGTAGCTTGAAAATTCTCAGATTAATATAGGTTATTGTCAGTGTAGTGACCAGACTCTAATATTCTGGTTGATGTGCAGAAATACATATGCCCAACAAGGAAACTGCAATTTTAATTTTCACCCAAGGAAATGTCTCCCACCCTATCTCACCAACTCGTTCATTCTTTCTTTCTTGCTTGCTTGCTTTCTGGTATTAGGGATTGAACTTAGGGGTATTCTACCTCCAGACTGCACCCCCAGCCCTATTTTACGCTTTATTTTGAAACAGGGTCTCACTAAGTTGTAGAGGGCCTCACAAGTTGCTGAGGCTGGCCGTGAACCTTTGATCCTCCCAAATACTGAGATTACAAGCATGAGCCACCACACCTGGCTCACCAGCTTTTCTAATAGTACCATCCTTCTGGCTCTCCCCTCAAGTTCATACCATGCAGAATTCTCAAACTCTTGAGCATCTGAGAATCCACCTGTGCTTCACTCTTTATTGGTTGTTACTATTGTTATTCTTGACTGGCTAAAGACAAATCAATCAGTAATGAGCACTTTTCTTTCTCAGATGTTGTAGATAACTAATTCGTTTCCCCTTGGAAAAGTGCTTCAAGTCCCATGAAATAAAGAGATAAAATGGTAAACAAAAGACTCTAATCTTTAATTGGATTCCCCCCAACTTCTTGCCTTCCAGTCTCACAAGGTGAGCTATTGGTGTTATTTATTGAGGTTCCTTAGTCAAGCAGTCCACCAATTAAATCATTATAGAGGTTTGTAAATACAAATTGTTTATGGTTGTAATGGAGGTATAGTGGCTTCTCAGTGGATTTCAAATGTTGGCATTAACACCACCCTAACAGTTTCTTGAGGCACAGAAAGCTGCTGGATCATAACCTCAGAGTTTCTGATGCAGTAGTTCTATCATGGAGCCCAATAATTTGTATTTGTAAGATTTGCAAAGGATGCTGGTGCTGCTGGGACATATAGAACTGCTGGTATATTGTGTAGAACTATAAGGATGGAGTTGGATTTACCTGCATTCTTGCCCTGGTTCAGCCCTTAACAGCTGTATGACCTTGGGAAAGTTATTAACCTCTCCAAACTTCAGTTTGCTCAGCTGTAAAATAAAGGTAGTACCCAATTCAGAGGGTTGTGGCAAGATTAAATAAGATGGTGCATGCTAAATGCTTTGCCCAGTGCCTAGAAAAAAAAATAGCTATTCAATAAATGTTAGCATCATACTCCTTATCTTTTTAGGGAAAAGAGAGCAATGTGGGCCATTTCTTTATTCCTATATTTCATTCTACTAAGATCCAAAAGAGGGCTAGGAAACACATACAAGCAATGTAAGGATATATAAGAAAAGATGGAAACTCCCCAGAAATTAAATATTTATATTTGGGTTTAAACAAAAATAAGTTAATTCTTTGAGAATGTGTAGTTGTTTATATCTTAGTCACTGGGATCTAGAATTGTATTTAACAGCAATAGGTTTAATACTCAAGCAAATCATATTTCCAAGCTTCTATAATGATTTAACTGATGGGTTTCTCAGCTAAGGGACCCAAATAAATAACGCCAATGGCTCACATCCTGTGAGAATAGAAGACAAGAACCTGGTTGAAATCCAACTTAAGGTTAGAGTCTTTTGCACATCATTTATACATGTTTTTTAATAGGACTCAAAGCACTTTTCCTAGGGGAAATAGATTTGTTATCTGTAACATCTGGGAGAACAGATGAGAAAATCCTAGGCTTTTTTTTTTCTCATACTCATTGTTAGGAATTAGGTTGATTTGCCTCCTTGCTTAGTTTTGGGAATGTCTAGCCATGAATTAAATGTGTTTATCAAAAGCAAAACTACCTTCGGATTCACTTGGTAAAGTATATTAGTTGCAAATTTAAAAATATAAAAATAGTACATATGAGCTCCTATATATCAAATTATTGTAGTACTATTGGTGCTTAGTTATATCAATAAATTAGGTTTTCTGAATAATAGCAAAACTTCATTATCATAAATAATCAAAACTTTCATAGCTATTTCTCAAATAGATTTGTAGAATTAGAAGCAATATTTTTCAAAAATTCATTCTTTTAATTGACTTTGTTTCTTCTCTAGGTGACAGGAAGGAAGGGAGGGAGGAAGGGAGGAAGGGAGGAAGGGAGGAAGGATGGAAGGAAGGAAGGAAGGAAGGAAGGAAGGAAGGAAGGAAGGAAGGAAGGAAGGAAGGGAGAGGGGGAGGGGGAGGAGGAAAGGAAGAAGGAAGAAAGGATGGAAGAGAAGAAAGGAAGCTAGGGTGGCAGGAAGGAAGGTAGGGTGGCAGGGTGGTAGGGTAGCAGGAAGGAAGGTGGTAGGGTGGCAGGAAGGAAGGTGGTACGGTGGCAGGAAGGAAGGGTGTAGGGTGGCAGGAAGGAAGGTAGGGTGGCTCTATGAGGTGTCTGTTTAGGGGAACAGTTCCCTTAAGTTTCACCTACTGGAACCAAACCACTTTTACAGGGATCCAACTCTTATTTCAGAATATATAAAGCCTTATCTGAATGAATAAAGGTGAACAATGTCATTAGGACATTTGCTATTTATTTTCAGTCCCTGACACACAATCCAGGTAGAAGACACACAATTCCAGTTTGAATTTCCTCCACTGGTACCCAGCCCGGCATCTATAAATCAAGTTGTGTCTTATTTATGCACTCATCATTTCCAATAATAAAGATCCTGGAATCAAAATTTAACTGGCAATTTTTTTTTCCTGAGGAGCAAGACAGAAGAGGAGCTCTTCTCTTTAGCTGAGCTAAGCCAGCTCTGCCAAGACCACCATTGTAATGTGATTTTGTTCATCAGCTACAGCCAGCCGGTGTGGTATGTGCCATAAGGAGAGATTTCTGCCCACCTTCCCTAGTCACACTCCCCGGACTGTCATTAGATGTAAAAGGAGCATAGACCACAGTTCCTCGGGAATCACCGTGGCTACAAATTAAGACATTTGTCCATAAAGGAACATAATATCCTAATTTGGGTAGCATCTTTCAGCCAAAGAGAGTCTCAGTAAAGATGGTTCTGACTCCTGTTTCCCTGGAGAAGGTGATATGAAAGAAGAGTGAAGTATGTGAAAACCCAAGAGTAATTCACGAGTTTCAGTTCCCAGTGTCCCAAGCCCTAGTATCATCTGAATTTCCAGGGATTTGTTCTGGTCCTGAAGGGAAAATGTGAAAAGGGTGGATCAGAAACTGGAGGAAGGAGAGTAGCAGTATTGCTCTTGGCAATAATAGGAAGTTGGGATGAAGAGAGAGAGAGAGTAAATGTATCTGTGGAAGATGTTAACACACGTCTTTTACCTCTGCCTCTCTCCTTCTCACTGGCTGGGATGCAGATGTAATGGCAGGGACTGAAGCAACTATCTTAAAACATGAGATGAAAGCCATGTACTGAGGATGGCGGAGCAGCTAGATAGAAGGGCTCTGGATTTGTACAATGAGATGAATATATCAGTCCTCAATTGACTATGCTCAGATTATTGCATGAAAAGGGAATAAACTTATCTTTTTTAAGTCACAGTACTTTTTTTTTTTTAAATAGAAACAATGAACTAATGCACCATTTCTCCCACTGGATCATTTTTTTGAAGCTCCAGTGATGCTCTTCTGAAATGTTATTGTTTTCTTAGTTTTATAAAACCCCATCATACTAATTGCCCTGTTCATTTTGGCCCCCATCCTTCTTTAGTAACTTCTCAAATATCATCTTCTCAGCAAGGTTTTCCCTGGTTCCCCAAGCAGTGTTTGATATAACTATATCATATCACAACTAGAGGAGAGGTGAGATGATTGTAACTAGAGCTGGTTTTTTTTTTTTTTTTTTTTTGGCGGTTCTGGGGATGGAACCCTAGGGGACCTTCTGATGCTAGGAAAGTGCTCTACCACTGAGCTACATCCGAGCCTTGTAACCAGAACCTTGCCTGTGTATCACCATCCCTGCGCCCGGTGTACATGGTTTCCTCTGGTAGATACTAGATACACATCAACTTTTATTACATAAATGACTTCTCCAAGCACCAATAAACTTAACGTTCTCTGAATTTTCACTTTTCTCTCATTTCCTTTTCCACAAAATTTAGTACTTGATTGTTCTCTGTGTTGTAAGGTTTTCCAAAGGTATCATTATACATATACCGCACAATTTTCAGAAACAGACCATTAGCATTCATAGACTACCTTGCCCAGAAGGAATCAAACTTAAATTAGGAATTATTGTCCACAAGTCACTGTTTCATAGTCAACTTAAACCAACACACTAACAAGCCCATATCATTTTGAGGGTCTGCTGTATGCGCAGCATTGGTTTTCTGTTTCATAATTCATTCACTCTTGAGCAAAGGTTTATTGAGCACCTCCTATACCAGGCACTACTCTAGGAACTGAGGATATACTTGAGAACAAAACAAAGATCTTTGCCTTCATGGAACTTTATTTCCTAGACAGAAAAATAATTTATAAGTCAACTTCTATTACTAAAACCAGACATCTTTAATTTTTTTTTTTTTTTTTTTTTTTTTTTGCGGTACTAGGGATTGAACTCAGGGGCGTTCTACCTCCGAGCTACACCCCCAGCCCCTATTTTTTATTCTTTATTTCGAAACCGGGTCTCACTAAGTTGCAGAGTGCCTCACTAGGTAGCTGAGGCTGGCCGCGAACCCGGATCCTCTGGTCTCAGCCTCCCAAATGCTGGGATTACAAGCGTGCGCCACCACGCCCGGCCAGACATCTTTAATTTTAAATAACAGAGATTTAAATTTTAAATAAAAGAGAACAGCATTGGGAATTTTTGTACACCGTGGATTTAATAAATTGCAAATTTAGCTACATAAACAACGAGAAAGCATGTTGTAAAATATAAAGCTTTGTCTAGGCCTATGGGCTCATCTTGTAAGCTATTAAATATGTAAGTTTACAAGGCACACCAATTTAATATCAACAAGAGACTTGCAAATACGGAAAGACCACTTCTACTTTGGACCCTCTCATCTGAAACAGCTATATTACCATTGGTTGCTTACAAAACCCCCATGATTGGGGATTTAGAATGAAGACATTTGTATAACTTCTAGTTTGTCCTGATATCTATTCACCTTTGAGAATAAATGATATATGTTTATATTTATTTATTTATATTTTTATATATTTAATAAATATTTATTATTTATATTTATTTATAATATATTTATTTTCCTCCAATATGCAAAACAAGACTAACCAATTTTTATATCACTAATCTTATAAAATAATAATGATTTTAGAAATAATCTCAAGAAAATTGTATGAATTCATTCTATCTTAGACATATTTTTAATTCTAAGCATTAATGGTTAACATGAAATTATTAAAAAAAATGGTGTTAATTTATAAGCAATAAATTTTTTATTTAAAAGGAAGAACTGGTCAGAAGCAGTTTTAAGCTTCCTATGGCAGGCAATTTACAAATAAATACATCTGGAAAGATTAATAATGTAATGTTTTTAAATGATAAAAATGTAGAATCTCTTTTTTTTAATAAACCTGCTTGAGATGAATAACTAAATATCAATTTCCTCTAGATGCATTTTTTTTTTCATGGAACGAATCATTTCTTTCCAGCAGAATACTTCTTGTAGCAGTCACATAATGAAAGTGTTTCCCAACAGATATCCATCTCTGAGAGCAGATTTTATTTCTCTGCCTGATTTCCAAAAATGTAATCTGATTTCATGAGGATGTAGGCCAATGGACCAATAAATGACTGTTGTAAGTATGTATCAAGAAATAGTCACAACTTGTGATGCAAAATCTGCCTTGTATTTCTTTCTTTCCATCTGAGAGCTGTAATTCCAACACCATGCCAGGTACATGGATTGAGTGCAAAGATCAGCCCCAGGCAGGTTTAAATAAAACATTGACATTTTGAAAAATGATCCAAGTGTTTCCTGTTTTCACCTTTTATGTTTTTTTGCTTTGTGATTTTAGGTAGTATCAGAAAATGCCTTTTCTTTTTTTAAAACTGTGTCACTAATCATTGAGTAGATTTCATTTTCTGTAGGGTCTAATAGTACAATAACAATTTGTAAAGATAAAGTTTGAGAACTGGGAAGAGTTGTTTATTATTTTGTCATACAGATTTCTTTCCTTGTGAGAAAATGAACCTATGAACCTGTGAGACCAAGTATATGCTCATGGGCTGAAGCATTTCTCTCTCTCTCTCTCTCTCTCTCTCTCTCTCTATATATATATATATATATATATGAAATTTTATATACATACGAAATTGTCACTACGTATATATCAACCATTATTGAAGGTAATTTCCAGACATACCATTAAAGACCATGATTTCCTTTTATTCCAACTTTCTAATTTTATTAGGATTTTATTATGAATGTTTTGATAGTACATACATATTTTATAGCACGCCTCATTGTTCTTAAGAGATAAGCAAATTTACTGTGACACTGTATTAGCAGGGACTGCGTCCTTGTCAAGGAACTAGTAGATGGGGTAGCATATTCCAGAAGACTACAGCCACTGCCTCTGACCTGAAAATAGATATATTGGATTTAGTTTGTTGGACATAAGTTAATTATCAAGTTTCATCATATAAATTGTCTTCAAAGAGAAAAAGACAGCAGGATGGCTCATTACTGCAGAGTTCTCTGCTCGACTCCCTCGAAGCCCTTGCTCCCGAATGCCAAGAGCCACAGCCTCTGATGGAGACTTTAATTCATGGCGATGCTGCAATGCAGTTCATTTCGGGATCTCTATTGTTGTGTCCCCGAGGGTTCATTCTTCTCAGTAATGGGAATGGCTCTGCTCTATAGGAGGTTAAACATACAGAACCCTAGTGGCTTGCATGATTTCTGACTTCAGAATAGTCTCTGGCACACAGATGATGTGAAAGGAGCTGTCTTTTTTTCCCCCCTCAGAAACCAATAGCAGCTAATGTAGAGTTTTCTCCAAAATGCTTTATGAGATGAAGGCTAAACACACACATACACACACACACACACACACACACACACACACACACACACACACACACACACATACAATGGGGATAGAAAAGATACAAAAGTTTCCAGGATTATTTCACACCAAAGAAATCAAATCATCAGTACAACTAATCATCAAGTTTCTCTGCAAGTATTCCTTCAGGAAGGGATTTTCATGTAAAAGTTTCATGCTTGTTTGTCTAAAGCCCTGGTATAAATTTGCAGGTGATGAGAGCAACCTCCACTGTGATAAAAGAACAGGCCAAGCTACTGATTGGAGAAAATTACATGAAGTTTTTTAATCAAAGTCTCTGTGGTCGACTGTCTGATTTTCTAGGCCAGATGTCAAATGTTTTCCACTGATGTCGATGTTGAAGCAATCACTAAACCAATTCCAAGAATGAGTAAGTGAGACGGTAATAATGTTTCATTTCAGTACTATACAAGGTCTTTCCCCCAGCCATGAACAGAAGAACAGGACCTCTCTGATTCCATATAATTGTATAAACTATGACTTTGAATTTTTTAGATAATTTCATCTCTCCAGATTAGGTGACTTTCTTCTGGATACCTGAATATAGCATGTATCTGTATGCTTTCAGCTAAACCGCGAACTACCTGCAATTACTAATTCATATGTATTTTAAAGATTCATGTTTAAGTTAACATGCAACTAAACATTAAATGTCTATTTTATGCAGTTTGGGGGTGGCGATAATAACCAATAATTTAAAAGATCCTAGAGCTCACAAGGAAAGTACATCTTTTATTGTTTGACACCCTGGGCCAATGAGTTGCTAATCTGATATGTGCAGGTTATGTCTCTCTCTTTTTGCTTCTTTTCTTCTTTTTAAATATTTTGAATCAGCAAAGTAATTGGAATAAGACAGAATAATTAGACCAAAATAAAATGTTACATTTTTTACTCAGAGTTTTAATGAAGTAACAAGTGACTATACAATACCATTTCCTATGTTTTACATAGGCACAAATCTCCTTTCTCTGGAAACAATAATATCAGAGAAGACATAGTTATATTTAGGAGGGAAAATACTTACTTCTCTGAACTTATTTGAAATCAATAGCGGGGTATTTTTTAAATTCCTAAAAGAATGTGCTATATCCCCCACTGACAGACATAATTCAACCCGAAGAAATTCCTCTGGCATCAGCCTCTCCTGTGGTGGCACCTGGTTTCATTCCTAGGATTCCCCACCTCCTTCTCCTGTCCATCACGTCCCTAGCTTAAGAGAATTAAAATGCCTGGAGAAAATAGATCCTTTAAAGTCTCTTCACAGTAGGTATTTCTTTGAAAACTGAAGAATCCGGCAAAAAAAATTTTGAGAAATACAGTGGTGCTAGTATTAGTTCCTGTGGATGGGACCCAATAAATGCTCTTCCCAACCAAAATGTACTTAGATTTTCCTAGAAATTCTACTCATGAATATGGTATCACAGCACTCCCAAAAACGTGATCAAAACATGCCTGCCCTCCAAATATGCCCACCTCCTATTTTGAATGCCCACTCATCAGCTCATCAATGCAAGTCTCTAATACGGGTATCAGACTTTCTCCAGAGGTGATTTGGAGGAATGAAACTTTCTCATGCCATTTCTTTTTCTTCATTTTCTGTTAGAGCATTGTTGAAGCTTTTGTTTTTCACTGATCAATTCCACTGTTTATTGCTGCACTGGAAGTCAACAGACATCATAAAACAGCAACAATTACTTATCTATTATCACTCACAGTTCTTGGAGTTGACCATGTTTTGTTAGATGATTCTTGATTGGAGCCTGGGGCTGGGGTCATTTTGAAAGGCTTTCTCAGCCACATGTCTGGTGGGTCCATGCTGGCTGTTGACTTCTGATCTCTGCTGGGACAGTAATGGCCTGTCCATCTGATCTGGGCTTTGTCACATGAGACAAGAAGTTGAAGCTCTCAGTTCCTTAAAGTTCTGGCTCTATATAAGCAGATAATTCTGTTGGTCAAGCTGTTACAAAGCCTAAAATCAAGGCGAGAAGACATAGAAGGGAGGCATATCAAATAATTTAAGGGCAGTTTTGAAAAGCATTGTGTTATTTTTTACCTGCAGTACATAACAGGGTAAACTGCTAAGCATTAATGTGTTTGGTCACTGAATACAAGTTAAAGAAGTTAAGGCAAAATATAACGAGGGTCTAAATTAGGCAAAAAAAAAAAAGTCAATAAAGAAAAGAGGACATCATAAAGGCAAAAGATTTCTAGAGAGAAAAATAGAATGAGTGGCTCTAAAATGTTCCTAAAATGACTGGCCCACATGAGGTAGGTCTTTAGGATGCCATTATTTTCTCATGTTTCAGAAAGTTCTCTGATATTAGAACCATTCAAGGTTTGGATCTCTGTTCCACCATCAACCCTGGGCATGAGAATTCATATTTCTCAGGCTCCATTAAATACTATTCATGAGCAAGGATAAAAATAAATCCCTTTTTGGAGTTGTTGGAAAGATTAGAAATCATAACCATTAGTTTTCAGCACATAATAACTGACAAAATATAGATAGATCAATGATTCAAGAGAACAATTAATGAATTTCTTCGTATATGACAGTCTCTTAAACAATCTTTATTAAAATATTATGATCAAAGTTGTAATGTTTTCATGTTGTGTTATTTTCATTAGTTAATTCAATCTTCAACAACTTGTGATAAGAAGCTTACTACGTCCAATTTCACTGTGGATATATACATTCTATGCATTACATCAAATATTAAACTTGAATTTCACATAGTAATCATGAATTGCCAAAATTATTTAAATTTCATCAATTTGTTAAATTTCCTTTATATTCACTATATCATAAATTTTTTTATCATTCTGAATTTCAATAATTATGTTAACAAGAATAACCTTTGTTTCACAAAATATTTATTGAGAATATGTAGAAAATCAATGCTTAAGAAACACAATTAGAAATCATTAACTTTAGTAATTTTTTACTTGAGGTACATTATCTTCTAAGGTTTTAAAATAAAGAAACAGTACTTTTACCGTGCAAGAAGAGCTTTGTGCCATCTTTCCTTCTTCAAATCTCCTAGACATATTCTGATGCAGAGTAAGGGAGGTACAATCAGTGGAACTTATTCAAGAATTTCAGCAACACAAAAAGAGCTTGTTTCATATGCACAAGCCCTATCCTTATTTTTAATATCCAAAATAGACAATTTGGGTGAATATTAATATATGCAAACTAAATCTATTGTCAATTCGGGTTTTTTAAAAACTCATAATAGTCATTTTGGGAAGAAAGGGGCAATGCATTCGCTGGCCTTTTTATAGAGCTATTGACTACCTCCAAGAGTATATAGAAACCATTATCCCTGCCATATTGCAGGTTACTTTTTCAACGTAAAAATAAAATCTATAGACCATGTTGAATAATCTCTCTTGCAAGACCATCATCCTACCTCATTGAAATACCGAGATAAGATATTCAATGGGTATGAATACTCTTTACTTATCATTGAGCTTAAAAAAAGGCTCATGTAACTAGATTCACATTTTATGCTGAACTGGGCTCCATTTTAAATTCTTATGGCCATTGATGGATGAAGCACAAAAGAGGATGAATTTGTAGCCAGCGAGTCTGATGTTTATAATTTCTGAAAGAGCAGATTCAGAACACACAAAAAAGTTAGAATGAAATATGGAGATTTCCTCAATTGCTTGTAAATCAGATCATCTGTGATATTTAATTACTTTAATAAAATGTTTTTATATGGCTTGTTTTCAAGAGAAGAAGAAAATTGTCATTGCAAAAATTTCTACTTGCTTTCTTAAATGACAAACATAAAAATAATAGTTATTATTTATAAGCTCATGAAGACACTCGAATATAACATGGCTCTGTACAAAGAACATAGGTTTCAGAATAAGAATTGATGCATTAAATTCCTCTTATCTTTTTGGAGAAGATTTAAGGTACCATTTTCATTTTTTGTTACTTATTTGTTTACTTTTGCAAAATGTACATACTGTAATTTACCAATTAGTTTTTTCTTTTTTATGATGAGCATCCATTAACTTAAATATAAAAGGTCCTAACCCAGTTCTGCCCCATGGTAAGCAGTAAACAAATGTTAACTTCTCGCTTGCTCTATATTAGATGGTAGATGTTGGCGCTGTTGTCCAGCAGTAATATGATTCTTTTCTACCTTTGACACATTAGAAACTCAGCAAGTCCCCAATCCTTGAAGTAAGGAAAGGCCTCATGACTCTTTGGGAAATGAAATGTGGGTGGAGGTGATGGTTGGCAGAAATGACATGTGTCACTTATGGGTAGAGGTATTAGTTGCTGATATTCTACTCTCCAGTTTATACTTTATCCGGCAAAGATGATAGTGATATTTGTGTTGATGAAGCTTTGGGAAGGTTAAATCTACCGGGAATGCTGAGCCACATTGTGAGTATGGCTGTTCTTAAGAATTACCTGGTCTTTGGGTAAACTGAAAACAAGTCTTTGATAATGTAAGTCACTAATATTTGAGGATGTTTTTGTTGCTTTATTATTCCAGTCAACCTTGAGTTTATTTACTAACTTAATTTTTCACATTTATCTCACATATACATATATTAAATAAAGATGTAATATATACACTAACTACTTAGAATAAAAATATGTGTTTTACTATGTAGAAAATAAAGACTGAAAAACTTATGTCAGTAATCTGAGAAAAAATTCTGCTGGACAGATATTTTTCTCTGATATATTTTGTTTTAAAATGATGTAGTACAGTTTAAAATATAACTATTCCAGTATTTTGGATTATAACGATACATCAGGACATAGAAGTAGTTTTTTAATAATTATTATGGAGCCCTTATGTGAGAAAAGATAAAATTTTGTGTCCTGTTTGAAATTTAGGGAAACAGAAATCGAGATTTTTTTTTTTTTCACTGTGTATGAAAATGATCTAAGTTAATTAACTGAAGACTCTAGTATCATAGAACTGTTGCCTGGAAGGAACTTGACCTGTAATTTGGACTCAAATCCCATTTGGGGATCCTAGGGCATTAATTAATTGACTTGACCAAAACTGATTTTCTAGAGACACTTGTCTGTTAAAATCAACCTCCATAGGGACTCCATTCTTAGCAGAGAAGATCAAAGCTTCTTAGATTGCATTTAATTTCACACCACTATTACACAAACAACCCACACTTGCAACAATGCTGAACAAATCACCATTTCCTGAACAAAACGGATTCATTCATTCCTTTATGTCTTTGCAAATGCGTATCTTTACCATCTGTCTAGAATACCTTTCCCTTCTTATCACCCTGACATAATCCTACTCAAAATCTTCCCAACCCAGCTCAAGAACCACTTTTTTCTTTTATTACTGTCAAATGCTGTATGTTGATGAGCTCATTTTTGTGATCTAGAACACATTTCATATCTGTTCACATTGTTTTGTACCTGATTAAGAATAAGTTATGTTTTTATTTCCATTTTTTTGTTCACCCTCTAAGAGGAGTCTTCATTCCTACCTGCTGCCCCACAACTTGCAATGCCTTGCTATGGGAGGAGTATTTCCTCTTGCTCTATTGACATCAAGTTTGTGCACAGGCCTTGTTTTGACAAATGGAATTTGAGTGGAAGTTATGCATATACCACAAAGAGGCTTTAAGTATGTTTTTATGTGTGTTATAAAAATGGGAGGTCTCAAGTAGAGGCTTCTCTATCATTCTCACACTTGGCATAAAAAAGCTACGTGAGACAAAGTCATGAGCAATGCATAACCACCACAGTCAATATTAAGTAGGAGAAAAAAGCCAGGTACTGAGACTTGGAGATTTTTATAACTTTGGTATTATGTAGTAAAATCTAACATGCAATTGCTTACATATTTCCCCTGGGACCAGGAAAGTCAACATTTTAAGGGCAGGTGTTATATCTTATTACTTTTGGTATTCCCAAATTCTTGATCAATTCCTGATACATAGTAGTCATCTAGTGTCTTATGAATAAATGGATGGAGCTTTGTTACATAATGCTGTACTGTTTGAGGATTCCTATCTTGCAAAGATTTAGAATCTGAATCAAGTTGCAGTGATACAGAAAAAACAAGAAAGATTTATACAACAGAATAAAAATGTTGCTCAGACACATACAGAGGCAATAAAATTATTCACAGTATGTTCTGATCACTAGCAAGTTGGAAAGAAATCAAGTATAAATTTTTTGTTGTTGTTGTTGAGGGTTGAAGAACAAGGGGAGTAGAACTTAGACTTCAAGGTTGAGATAAATTGGTTCCAGTAGAAATCATTAATCTCTTTCTGATCAATCTAAGATGGATTTATGGAGGATGTGGATTTTTAGAAGTCATCTGCAGAACAAAGAGATATATGGTGGTATTAATAAAAGGCAGAAGAGTTTACATAGTTTTCATGAGCAAAATAAAATATTTTTACATAATTTTAGTATTACACATGTAAAATGAATAAGGGAAAATAAGGCCATGGAATAACTATTTTTATATTTCTCTAGAAATATGTCACTGTTCGTTTTCTAGGTTAACTGTTCCAGCAGAAATATATTATTAAATGTTCATTTAAGAGAAAGTATCTTATATGAGATGTCAATTTGCTGATAACGTGTGTGTGTGTGTGTGTGTGTGTGTGTGTGTGTGTGTGTGTGTGTTTTCCTCAAATAGTTTTCTAAGTTAGTTTACTCAGCAACTTAGTGAGGGCCTCTGGAATTTAGTGAGACACTGCTGCAAAATAAAAAATAAAATTGGGTTAGATTATAGCTGAGAGGTGGAATGCCCCTGGGTTCAATCCTCAGTACTACCACCACCACCACCACCAACAACAACAACAAAAAAAGTCTCTTTTTAGAATAATTAGCTGTCCAAATTAAGGAAATTTACTCACACCTATTTCTATTTCATTCTCTCATGTCAGTGATTGATTTGAAATTTAAGCACCAAAATGTTTGGAATGATTTAGGTATTAATTAATAATAAGATTCTTATCAATTTTTCAGTTTTGCAAAATTCACATTGGGGAAGAGTGGTGAAATTTGCAAAGATCATATATATTTATATATGATAGAAATTGGAGTCAAGGACATGTCTGTAGTTAAGTCAAACAATCTCATCCATGAGCTTAGTTCTCTCTCATCTGGGATTGTGCTAAATCAGAATCAAGGCAGTCTGCATGAGGTGTATCGATTTTTATTTTAGGGAAAATTGCATGACTTATCAAACTGATAAGAAAAATCATTATGAAGTAATATAATGTGCTCTTAAGCGTCCACTTGTGAAAGTTACATAGATAGGAAATCAGATCTCATGCTTAGCCAACATGACATCATGCCTCATTTCAACAGGCATTATAGAATAATTTCTGGGACTCTGAGGAGAATCTAATAGTTATATTTGTATAGATACTTATCATGTTGTTCTGGGCTATATGAACTATTTATGTACAGAAATTTATTTAGAAGTCTCTCAAATTTTAACTCCTTTGGTCTACTTAAAAACTTAGTCTCATTGTCAACCAGGCACGACTATAATTCTATTATTAGTATAATATTATTTCCAATACTTAAATTGATATTTCAGAACTTTGACTTCTTTACCATAGATAGAATGATTTATCTGTGATTTGTTTAATTGTGTATCATTTGGTGAAGATATTTTATACATTGTTTCCCATAAGTGTTTTTATGGATTTGAGTTAAACTTTGGTACAAAAAGACATTATAATATTCAAAAAGCTTAATATTGAAGATGATAAAACTATTTAGTATATATATATATATACCAAATATATATATATATATTTATAAATATATTAAAAATTCACTTGAGGATTTCTATTGGTGTATATTCCCAAATACACTATAGGAGCAATTATGAAATTCTGTAATTTTACATAACATTCAATAAATTTAATTTGTTTCAGGTTCATTAAGCATTAAAGAACCCATGGAGAATACAAATAAAACTCAGAAGTTTTAAACACAATAAATAAAACAGTATTTTCATATTACTAGTGAATGATTCTCATACCCCTATTATTACACTAGAAATTTTTGTTTATTATCTTCTTCAGAAAAGTCTGTTGAATTTTTCTTATTACTAAATTTTTCAAATACATTGCTATTTACACAAACATATGTGCATAAACAACAAAAAATTACATGTGACAATTGGCAAGTTAAAAAAGGAAAAAATTCCTAAGTTATTACATATTACTTATAATACTATTTTATGACTATAAAATAAAAATTGTGGAAATTATGCTATGAATTAAATATTGGCATGGAAATTATTCCATGCAGTAAATACTGGCACATAATTGAGAGGAAGGCTGGAAAATTATTTAATTTAACAGAAATTCATAGTTGAAATTTTATTTCATTTTTGTTTCTTGTGTGTTGATGAGTGCATGTGTGTGTGAATGAAACTGTTAATTTTTTTAAAAAATAAGTTGCTTCAGACCAGTAAAATTTTGTTTCACATGAAACAAAAAATAACCAAAGTGAGAATTGTATTAATTAGTATTAATTTTATTTATGATAACATAATTAGTCCAGAAATTGTTCTTTTCCTGTTATAAGCCAACGAAGCTCATATTATATCCCCCACAATAAAAACCTTCTACACACACACACACACACACACACACACACACACACATGCACTCACACATACACACACACAGATATAATTACAAAAAGCGAACAGTTTGTACATGTTACACTGGAGAATTGTAGAATGCCTTAAGTTCCAAATTTTACACCAATCTTTTTAGTATTATCTCCTTCAAATAAAATAAAACTAAAACAATAGACAAAAAACAACAAATAATATAATATGTGCTATACAAATGATTTAACTAGTGATATTTCTTTATGATATATGGGACTTGGAGTAATTATTAGCAGAGCTATTTCTTCCTGACCTCCTGAAATCAGCATTGATGGAAGGAGTCCACTAGATCAGCATAGAATGTGAACTGGCAGGGGCACAGAAGTCAAGTAGTGGGTAATAAAGCTGCAGTGCTGTAGTTTGAATGTTGAATGTCACCCAAAGGCACAAGTGTTAAAGTGTTGGTCCCCAGGGTGGTAATATCGGCAGACCGTGAAACCTTTAGAAGGAGGAGTCTAGTGGAAGGTCATTGGGGATGTACCCTTGAATGAGATTATGGGACCTAATCCATTCTTTTTTTTTTTCCAAGATATGAGGTAAGCTACCCAAGCCCTGTATGCTGAACATAGAGATTTAGGATTTAATGTTTTCCCTAACGGGTTTTGATCTTGCTTTGGGCTGACCTCTCCTTTCTATTTCCCCATTCCTCCCTTTTGGAATGAGAAGATTTACCCTGTGCCTGTCCTACCATTTTATCTTGGAAGTATGTAACTTTCTTTTTAATTTTTACCGAGGTTCACAGCTGAGTCTGCCTTGAGTTTTGGAGGAGTCTTTGGACTTGAACTTTTGAGCAATGCTGGAACAGGTAAGAATTTGTGTACTTTTGGGATGGACTGAATACAGTTTCCTTTTTGAGATAGACACAAACCTTTCAGGGCCAGAGATAAAAGGCTTGTAGTTTATTTATTAAATGTCTCCCAAAGGCCCATGTGTTAAAAGCGTAGTGCCTTGGGAAGCAATTTTGGGAACTGGTGGAACTTTTAAGAGATAGGGCTTAGTGGGAGGTTCTTAGATCTTTGAGGGGATGCCCTTGAAGGGGATTGTGGGACTCTAGTCCCTCTCTTTTCTTTCTTTTTCTTCCCAGTCATCGTGTGAATGGTTTCACTTCACCACACACTCCCGTCATGATGTTCTGCCTCACCACAGGCCCAAAGCAATGGCATCACTTGGTTTTAGACTTGAAACTCCAAAATTGGGAGCCAAAAATAACTATTTACTTATTTATTTATTTGTTTGCTTATTTTTTGCGGTACTGAGGATGGAACCCAGGAGCATTCTACCTTCGAGCTATACCCCCTGCCCTATTTTTATTCTTTATTTTTGAAACAAGGTCTCACTAAGTTGCAAAGGACCTCACTACATAGATGAGGCTGGCCACGAACCTGCAATCCTCCTGGCTGAGCCTCCCAATTACTGGGATTATAAGTGTGTGCCACCACACCCAGCTCAAGATAACTCTTTATATGTTATCTTCCGGTATTTTGTGATAGGAAAGGAAAAGTTGACCAACACTTGAAGGATGATAATGGAAGCAAAAGACTATGACAACACATTTCTTTTAATGTCTAAGACTAGGAAATTCACCCATATTACACTGAGGAGGGATTATAGAATAAAATCTAAAACTACCCATGTTATGCTTACTTATTATTTATGAGTAACATGGTGTACTGCTTAGGAACATTATTCTGAAATCAGTGAGGCCTGAGCTTAATTTTGGTCCTGCTGTTGATAACTGTGCAAATTTAAATACTTAACATTACCTTTATACCTCTTTTGTATTATTGATTAATTGAAATAATATTTTTTTAAAAACACCCCACTAGGATTAATGAAATTTCAACTCGTGGATGGTCATCAGATTCACAGCACTTGTGCCTGGTGCTTCATCTGCTTCTGGTAGTGATGATCATCTTACCTTAAGAGTGAGCTTTCCAGAAAACTGTTGACAATTTATGAAATAATTCTAGTGCATGAGGTTGGTTTTTGTTTCTTAACTTTTTCTGTTTTCAATTAGGTAGTTGTTTTTTTATTATGAGTCTTCAAGCTAAATGATCTTCTTGTATTTTTAAAAAGAAGCAGCAGAAGTGAGTAAACCTTAGTCAGTAATGGGTTAACAGCCCCCTTCTCAAACACGCCTAGAAAAGCATCACTTCCTTGGTAATATTTTGTTTAATTTTTAATGTTTTTATGGTATTGGAGATTGAACCCAGGGCATTCTACTTCCAAGTTACACCCACAGCTCTTTATTTTTTGTTTTGAAACAGGGTCTCATTAAGTTGCTAAGAACCTCACTGAGCTGCTGAGAATGACCTTAACCTGTGATCCTCCTATCTCAGGCAAGTACTTGGATTACAGGTGTGTTCTACCATGCTCAGTTTTGGGAATATTTTTAATATGTGAAAAAATTGTGGGAACATGTATTCTGTCTATAAATAAATATAGCCAGAAATTTATAATCTCAGTATCATAAACAATCTAAATATAGGCTAATGTTTGGTGGATTTTTTCTCATATTTCATATTGATTATATTGTAAATTACATAAATTTACTACTATAGGCATTGCTATAGTGTACTTTTTGAGACAAAGAACAGAGCAGGACAAATAGGACCACAGACAACCTTCTGATAACTTTTTGTAAACCAGAATCGAGTTGGAAATGGCTGTAGTCCAAACTCATCACATTGGAGATCACACAGATGGGGAGATAAAAGCCCCCCATGTGATCCTCTTGACAATGCTCAGCATTTTATTCAGAATCTCAGGTAAGCCACCTGCACACTGATGACATCACCAAAATAAAGGCCAAGGGCTGACTACTGACTGGGTGCTCTTTATTATCATATATCAGGTGTCACCTGCAATTTCATGTCTCTGGCAAAGTGACAGAATCCATCTGTCATCTAACCATGGATCTTAGTCAATTTTCTCTGCTCTTTGAAAACAAACTCTTATACTGTGTGGGAGTCGCAAGGAACCAGCCCATTTCCCGAGACTGGTTGTATCATAAATAGGACAACCGTTAAAGAAAACAAGCCAATGTTTTCTACACAGTGCCAGCAAAGAAAATGTCCTGTTTCTCTCCAGTTTTACTCTATCAAATTATAACTGGTTCAGTTCTGCAGTGAGGCTGTTGACGGGTCCCAGCATGGAGCCTGGATAGTCAATAAAGCAGAGAGTTGTGTACACAGGGGTGTGCTATAAATGCAATTGTATTATAACAAGGTCCTGGAAGCACTCCTAGTGGCATGCCTTAGAAGACGGGTATCTAGGAAGACAGAAAATTTGTTACAAGGATTCTGGGTGTAAAGTTTTCTATGAACAAACATCTAAAGATTTGGTGTACAAAAAGTAAAACTTATCATCTTGTTAGGTGAAATCTCATGTCAAATTCAAGTCCCCTCTGCCTAGAAACATGCAGAACAGGATCCCTCCCTGTCCTCAAGCCTTGCCCCATCCCCACAAAGCCTCAATACCCTAGTCTGTCTACTCAAAGGAACAAAGTAAAGGTATAAAGTTTATGAAATCTCAGAGTATCTGGAAATGCTCTTCGAATAGCTAATTTGGAAGGAAAAATCAGGGTTATTATGTAGACAAAAAGAAAAACCTGTTTATACAAGAAAAGTGTTTTTGCTGCCTCCAAAAAAAAAAAAAAAAAAAAAAAAAAGGAGGTAACAATAAAGGAACCACTGAAGTAATTTGGAATGATTTTTCTATCATTTTAGATGTGGTGTGCCATTAAAATGAGGACTTATATTTAAATTGAGACAGAATTTGCATGCTTTTAAACATGTGGGAATAGGCAGGAGGTTTGTCTATTCACAGTAAATAATGATGAGCCCTACTTGAGTGCAGGGTAAAGCTCGCACAGAAGTCACTCTGCAGATACCGTGGGATGTGCCTTTATGGAGAGTCATATGCTTAAGTGTAAGTCATGATTTTTCAGCATGAGATGAAAACTCAATAGAGAAATATCTGATATTTCTTCATAATATTGGGTATGCCAGGGGACTTATGGACTTATTTTAAGTCTGTTGGACTTATTTTAAGTCTGTTGGAGTGGCTAAAAACCCACTTTTACTAAAAGCAAATTCAGGGTGTGTAGTGCACCGCTTAACTCTAAATTGGAGTTGGTGTTACAATACATACCCCATTACAACAGACTTGACTCTATAAGATGCATATATATATATATATATATATATATATATATATATATATATATCCATTGTGGTACTAGGAATTGAACCCAGGGGCATTCTATGTCTGAGCTATACCCCAAGACATATAGACATATTTTATTTTTTATTTTGAAACAGGGTCTCACTAAAGACAGGGCCTTCCTAGTTGCTGAGACTGTCTTTGAACTCATGATCCTTCTGTCTCAGCCTCCCAAGTACTGGAATTATAAGTATGTGCTACCACACCTGGCATTTAAGTCTTTTTTAATGTCAATTACCAGGCAGGGTTTCCAGGCCCTGCATTTGTCATAATGAGAATTCAATTTATTATATGTGCAGGTTAGTTGGAGAGTTGTCTGAAACTACTAATTTGAGAAACTCAAAACGGAATGAAAAGGCAAAGTAAGGGCCACAAAAGATCAAAAGAATCCACCAAGCATGGTGGCACATACCTATAATCCCAGTAATTGAAAGGCTGGGACAGGAGGATTTCAGATTCAAAGCCAGACTCAGCAATTTATCCAGGCCCTCAGCAACTGAATAAGACCTTGTTTCAAAATAAATAAAATAGGGCTTGGGTGTAGCTCAAAGGTAGAATGTTCCTAGTTACACACACACACACACACACACACACACACACACACACACACGCACACATGAAAAAGGAAAAAAAAAAAGGACCCTGGTCTCAGCAAGGTTCTGGATTCTGAAAGCTATATAGCAAATAAAAGTAAATTCTGAAATAGAATTGGGGAATACTTGGTACAGAATGTCCTAGCAAAGCATCTATATTGCAAAACAAACCAACAAAAATGCTGCAGAGAGAGAGGAAAACATTTAAAAATCCATTATGGAGATATCATTTTGTTTATTAGCAATCTATCACTTATCTGAACCAGAGTGACCATTTTCACTGGTGATAACTTTTGTCTCCATGACAGATTTCATTTTGGATAATATTAAATATTTTGGGCATCCCATTTGCCTTCCCTTTTTACAAGTCTCAATGTGTCCTTAAACGTGGATGCATTTTTGTGGCCTAGCCTTTTGACCGTTGAACTCCATTTTCTCTATCTGCCCGGACACCTAGACCCACAGTGATAGAAGAGGGAGTCAATGTTACTGTGTTCTTACTTATGAACTTGCACCCAGGGGCAGGAGGTATAGCTCAGTGGGAGAATGCCTGACTATCGTGCATAAGACCCTGGGTTCTGTTCCCAGCACTGCAAAATGAAACACACATGCCCTAAACCATGATATATACAAAGTATGGATTTTTCATATGTGAATTCTCAAAACCATGATTGGCAAAGATTTCACATGTGTGTGATGAATATTTAATATTTACACATAGTGTATATAAGACTTGTTTCCCAAACCCCCAGCCTAGATAGAAAGTTATTGATATATATTTCACCAGTGACAACAAAACCAATTGTGTCTCTTCACCAGTTCAAGTGCTAGAACTTTTTTGTTTCCCTAACCTTGGCCTGCTCCCAGCATCCCAGGGCACTGTGCTCCTGGAAGGGCTCTGGGTTTGCCCTCCTCCTTCCTGTAGTTGTCAGCACCATGCACTGCTCAGCACTGAGCCCAGCTTAGAATTGCAGCTGTGCAGATCCACATTAGCAGCCTTTGCATCATCTTGTTTTCTACTGATACTACTTTAGGTTATTGTCACCACTGCCAGATCCCAGCTACTGTAAACCATCAAAGGAACAAACTTTCTGAAGGCCCAGGTGATAGCACCATCTTTTCCATGTTGGGAGAAAACTAGGAAACATTTTTTTTAACTCATGGCCAATGAGAGACAGGATTGTTTCTTGCAACACAGCTAAGCTGTTCCTTCCTAGTCTGGCTGAAGCTCAGGCTCAGTCTGGAAGCTTCTTGACCTCATTTTTGCAAAGGCATAAGTTATAATCATTCAGTTACCATCCACTCCCTATGCCTCTCATCCATTCAGCAGCAAGAGTTGTCTTGTGTTGTACCATATTTAGGATTTGATCATATATCCACCCCTTAAGAGAGACAGGAAGGAAGACTTTTAAGACAAGGGCAAAAGCAGTTGTTTTCCTTTGACAAAGAGCATTAACTTTCAAAGCTGAGTACTACTTTCAATTGTAAATAATTTGTTTTTTCAAAACAAAAGATGCTGCTTTATTAGTGTCTATTTTTCCCTCCATTATTTTCTACAGTTGTGAGATGGAATTAAAATGTATATTATATTGAATGTTATCTTAGTAAGGATACCATATTTGTTAACTAGCTATGGTTGTCCCTGCTTTAAGAACAATAAATGCTTCATGCTATCTTTTCCCTGATGGGGAAATAGGAACTCTTCTACTCTTTTGTTAGGATTGCAAATTAGTACAGACACTATGGAGATTAGCGCAGAGATTTCTCAGAAAATTGGGAATGGATCCACCATATGATCCAGTGTTACAACTCCTGGATATCTTTCCAAAGAGATTGAAGTCAGAAGATTACAGTAATAAATGCATATCCATGTTTATAGCAGCACAATTCACAATAGTCAAATTATGGAACCAATCCAGGTGTCCATCAGTAGATTAATGGATTACAAAATTACAGGATATCTGTGGGGTCCTCTCGACGAAGAGGGCCCCTATCCGGATCTCCCCGAAAAGAGAGTTTCCTGAGGAAAAGGAAGGTCGTGCCACAATGAACACACGGTGGGGACTGAGCATCAGAGGACTCATCCGTTTATTACACGAGGGGCAAAGAGTTATATAGAGCAGAGCAAGAGGAGTGTCTCTTTGCAGGACCAATCAGGGTAAATGTCATCTTGGTCATGCCTCTGTGGCCCAGTCCAAAAGCTGATCACGTGCTGATCACACTACCAGGGACCTATCAATTTCTTGATCAAGCTGAGGAGACATCCCTCGTCCAATCCTGGTCTCTGGTAAACACTCTTAGGCCTCCACCCTCACCACTTCCCCTCTGCGCCATCTTTGATGCCTTTTTGTCCTTTCTGTCCAGCGGGGCTACTGCCTTCTCTCTGGGGATCTTTCCCCACAGATATCCACAAAATGGGATTCTATTCAGCAATAAAGAAGAACAAAATTATATCATTTGTAGGAAAATGGATGAACCTGGGGAACATTATGTTAACTGAGATTGGCCAGTTACAGAAAGTGAAGGGTCATATGTTTTCTCTTAGAAGTAATCAGAATACAAGAGGGACTTTAGATAATGAAGGAGGAACTCCAGTGGAGCCAAGGAAGTGGTCTAGGGGAAGAAGGGGAGAGAAGGATCAATGAAAGATTCACTTCCATTGCCATTACGTGCATATATGAGAATACCAATGTCAATCTCAATGCCCTATATGGGGAAGAGGGATAGGGAGGGAGCCGGGGAAAAGCCTACCAAGTGCTGTGTGCATGTATGTCACCATCACTATTAATTCTATTATGATGTAAGACTATACTGCACCAATAAAAGTATAAAAAATAGTAACATTCTTATACATATAGCAAAATAAAATGTTTTGTCTTTCATAGGGTAAAATTAAATAGAAATGAAAAATCCTATTCATTTATTATGGCTCCCATCAGTAAGAGTCTATGTTCTTCTGGCCCAGTTCTTTATCTTTTAGAAATTGGTCCTTTAGGTATACTCACATAAATTAATATAGATAACATGTTAAAGAATATTTGTTGCACTATAGTTTACATGAAAATGAGATATTTTACAGTTTAATGGGTAATATAAGGTAAATGTATAAAACCATGTATCTCCTCATAGAAAGAAGTTTAAGAAATATTATTTACAAAGAGCAAATTGCAAAACATTTAGTATGTCATGATTCCATTTGTGTAAAGAAAAGTACAAATATGCATAAAATTGAATATGTGTAGAATATTTCTAAAACCATATATAAAACATTTTAACATTCTTATGAATGACCCTGGACAAATGAGGAAGACCATGTTTACTTTTATTTTTACACTATTTAAATATTTTATCATGAGCATGTACAATCTCATAGCAAACATTAATTAAATAAAAGCATAATAATCTTAAATCTTTTCAGTAAATACTGTATTATTACTCTGGGAGAGAACTCTCCATATTTCATGGCACTCTGATAAAGAATATTTTTGTTTTGTTTGATCATACTTTTTGTCAAGTAAATTAATTTATTTCACTCACTTGTGATAAGGGTGAATGAGGAGAGGTTACCTAATATGCATAGTATCAGTGAGTTTCAAACCCCTTCATTCAGGCCCTTAGACTCCCTTAGTCCTTTCTCTTACCTCTAAAATTCACTGTCCTCCCCACCCAGCTCTGATTTCGCCCCCAAATAGACCTTCCTAAAGATAAAAGAAATCGCCAAATCAAGTTGGAAAAAGCTGCTAACTTGGAAAATGATGGAGTGGAAACCCAGGCTGGATTTTAGCCTCTATCCCCAAGTTTAACTATGGCTGAGATCAGAATTGGAAGGGACAGACTTGAGCACTTGAGTCCTTCTTCAGAAAGACTATTTCTAGATCAGTGTCACCTTTGAAAACAGCATTCCTAATTTGTTGCCAGCCCTGGGCCAGACTCCTGCTTTGGTTGCTACTATCTAGATTCTTTCTAGTTTCGGCCCAGTGTCCAGGCTGCCCTCCTCACCCAGGTCCCCTCCCAGCCCTGGACCTGGCTCCAATGACCAGGCCCTTGTTATCTGTCAACAGACTTCCTGGCACTACCCGTCTGCCTCCTTGCCTTCTGAGCACTCTTAGTCAACTACTGCACAGCACTTAACTACTGAGATGCATACTCTTAGCTAGCCTATTCTCAACTCATCTGTGACACTTTCATTTATTCATTCATTTTAAAAATAAATATGTATAGGATGCCTACCATGTGACAAGCGTTATGACAATGTGGGCTGCACATTGTGAACCAGATCGCTCTGTTCTTAAGAAAACTAATTGTTTTGTTAGTGATTGTCAGCTTTGCTTCTTTTCTCTCTTCCTCTTTCCCTGTCTTCTTTTTCCTCCTTCTCTTCCTTCTGCTTCTCCTCCTCCTTCTTGCAATAGAATTTTATTTTTTTTCAAATGAAATCTTTCAGGACTCCAGTGAAAAGCAATGCTAGAGTCAGATCATGAGTTCCTCTATTCCTTCTCATCTTTAAACTCTTGTCTATAATAGGAATTCCAGAATCAATTTCCCCTGGACTTAACATGTTTCCTGACAGACTGGGTTTCTATCCCTGCAGCAGATCTCTGGGTTCCTGGCCACCAGAGTAGTTGGGTCCTGCTTGAACTTGTGGCCCCACTGTGCACCAACCTGAAGTCCCTACAATACAGATACACCCATTCCTGGCTGAATCCTGATGTGGCATCTAGGCCAGAATGGGATATTAAGAAGGAATCAATATAACCTCAAGAACAAAACACTTTCAATGCCTCTGATCAGGAGACAGATCGCAAGTGCAGGGAATGTTGGCAGCTCCCAATTTTAGCATGAATGCATTCTCTCCTTCCTGCAATGAAATCTAAGCCACATTTTATTATAGGCTTCCAGTTTTTTAAAAAATAAAAATGGAAAGGAATGTATTTTTCTTCCATCAAGAACACAGAAGTAGCAGAAATATGTAATCAAATGCAACAGTGACACAGACTCCTATTCTGGGGAAAATTTTCTTTTGGTATATTTTCCTGTCCTTCACATCTTTCAAAAACATACCAAAAATATGAAAGATAAAGGGAAATATTTTTTTCATCATAATGCTTATCTCTTGCTCAGTACTCTTTTTCTTCCTTTGAAACAACCTTAAGAGAACTCTTAAGAAGAACATAATGTCCTCATCAGGATGGAGGAAAGGTAAATAAAAGCTGCAGCAAGTGGCTGGCCACTGGCTGGTGTGGGGGGAAAGGAAAGGAAAGTGGGCC
This sequence comes from Graphiurus murinus, assembly GCA_004027655.1. Taxonomy (NCBI): domain Eukaryota; kingdom Metazoa; phylum Chordata; class Mammalia; order Rodentia; family Gliridae; genus Graphiurus; species Graphiurus murinus. The sequence goes on along the minus strand of PVLC010005824.1, from coordinate 46,531 downwards.
TGTGTCCTTTCATCACAGCTAGGCTCTTTTATGTAACACCTTCTTTCTTAGATCTCCCTTAACAGTCTTGGGTTGCCTGAGTCAGGACAAGGTGGTCTCCAGGGAAGCACCGACTTTTGGGGGAATGATTTCCACATGCCAGAATGGTACTGTCTTTCTCTTCATTTTCTCTGGCATAAAGCTTTGGCTATGGTATTAATCTGAGCCTAGAAATGTTTAAAAATAGCCAGAAATGTAAGTATTCTTCTTTGGTTACTTGTACATTTTTTTCTTCTTCTTCCTCTTCCACTTCTTCTTCTTCTTCTTCTTCTTCTTCTTCTTCTTCTTCGTCTTCGTCTTCGTCTTCGTCTTCGTCTTCATCTTCATCTTTGTCTTCATCTTCGTCTTCTTCTTCCCCCCCTAAGGTCATTTCCTAAGGAACTGCTGCTGCCCTAAAAGTAATCCTTTGTTTAAACCAGCAAAGCTTTGCAAATAAGTGAGACAAAGTAAAAAATCTAGTTTCCAATTAATATTCCTAGTAATTGTGGTGTAATTTTAGATGCTTCTAGTAAATGGTGACCATAATCACAAAGATTAATGAGGGTTAGCAAAGGTGGAAAATCCAGATGCTGGCAGGATTCCCATTCTCCAAGTTATAATGAAAACAGCAGAGAAATACGGGAGGAAATATGATAATTAATAGAAGGGTCATACTCACTTCTCAATTTGGAATTTATTTTTGCAATGTTGCAAACTTCTAAATATGTCCTTAGAATTTAGAAAAGAATTCAATCAACAGACAAGTTTATCAAACATGTCCTCTGTTCTGGGGTGCACTAGGTGCCCATAGATGCTAAATAAGAACAGAGTCCTGTATCCTGTTCTCAGGTAGCTTGGAATCTACTCAAGAGATGAAAACCAATATATATTGAACGATAGTAGTCAAGATAATACAATGCAAATTAAGCACTAAAATGAGTGCAATAAAGAAGCTCCCTAAGTCTTGTTTACAAAACTTGTTTAACACAGAAGTTGGACTTGTGCTGTAATTGGATAAATGTTTGACAGATATATCTTTGGAAGAATGAATTATGATGGAATGATAAATAATGAGGATTTGATGATGAATTGCTACTAGCACTTTAAAAAAAAGGAATAAATAATTAAGCAGGGCGACAAGAGAAATGTATTCCCTGTAAATGATCCAAAACCAGCAGAAAAAGATATAGGTAGAGTAAAGACCCACCTGATTCGATTGTGATTGTGTTTATTTTGTTTCAACAGAAATGAGCACCCTGGGTCAGACATGCTGGGCACTGATAATATAGAAAGAACCAAGAGAAATCCAGCTTAGGTGTTCAGATGCACCTGCTTTGAAACTAAGGTTGAAAAGGCATAACAAAGCCCAATTAGAGGACCTTCATAGCCTGGGCCAAGAGTTTAGATTTCATATAATCTGATCTTCTTAATACTGGAATCTCTTTGTCGGTATGATAGGAACCTAATGAAAGATTAGAGCTGTGTGCATGTAGGTCACTACCACTCTGAACTACATTATGGTGTGAGACTATAATGCAACAATAAAAATATTTTAAAAAGATGAATGAGAACAATTTCTGAATGCCTACTTTAGATATCCAGTACCTAATTTTTCTTAAACATATTGGTAGTTATTCTTCTAAAAGCTGCATTATTGAGGGCCTTCACTGTATCTACTCAGTCATATTTTGGTGTGTACTGGGCAGTCGAAGGAATGAGGATTCCAAACAAGAGAGGTAGATTTCGATGAACACACAGCAGTGCCTAAGCCCATCCTTTTGCAACTCAGTTAACATAATAAGAGTGGGAGAAAGCCGGGCGTGGTGGCGCACGCTTGTAATCCCAGCATTCGGGAGGCTGAGACCAGAGGATCCGGGTTCAAGGCCAGCCTCAGCTACCTAGTGAGGCACTCCGCAACTTAGTGAGACTCGGTTTCAAAATAAAGAATAAAAAATAGGGCTGGGGGTATAGCTCCGAGGTAGAATGCCCCTGAGTTCAATCCCCAGTACCGCAAAAAAAAAAAAAAAAAAAAAAAGAGTGGGAGAATAAGGTAATGCCTTCTTATTTCAATCAGAAGTTATCATTTCAAGAAATCTCACTTTTCAATTTATACTTACTTGTTAGGTAACAAAGATTGGCGAAGTCATTTGCTGTAATTACTCTGAGAATTCTTCGTTTTTTTTTTTGTTTTTAAATTAGATATGAAAAACTGGGCATGGTGGCACATGCCTGTGATCCCAGTACTTGTGAGGCTGAGACAGGAGGGTTGCAAGTTCAAGGACAGCCTCAGCAAGTAGTGAGACTTACCAACCTAGCGAGACCTGTTTTAAAATAAAAATAAAATAGGGCTGGGGGTGTAGCTCTGAGGTAGACTGCTCCTGGTTTCAATCTGCAGTACCCCCCCCACACACACGCACACAGAATTAATTGGTTCAAATTAATCAAGTAGATTCACAAATGTCATCTAAATTGGTGACTCTCTTGGGTGGTCATAAGTAAATACTAAGAGATAGCAAAAGTGAGGAGTCATTCGGATGCGATGCCACAGTCCCCAGATGTACAGTGCTGTGTTAGCTTACCCTGACTGTTCCTGACTGTTGTCCCTGTGCCTGGCATTAGCAGGTACTCCAGAGCATGTGGCATTATCACAATATTGGTGGTGTTGGAAAGACATGGCAAATTAGGGAATTTACAGATGGAGCCAATACTCCAGATTATTAGCATGCTTGTTTTTTTTTTTTTTTTGCGGGTCTGGGGATTGAACTCAGGGGCATTCTACATCCAAGCTACACCCCCAGCCTATTTTTTATTCTTTATTTTGAAACCGAGTCTCACTAAGTTGCGGAGTGCCTCACTAGGTAGCTGAGGCTGGCCTCGAACCCGGATCCTCTGGTCTCAGCCTCCCAAATGCTGGGATTACAAGCGTGCGCCACCATGCCCCGCTAGCATGCTTGTTTTGCTGTTAAATAAAATACTCCCCACCTGCTACCATCTCTCTTTTGCCTTACTGGTAAAGAAAAGCATATTCCCTTGGGCCCATCTGAAGCCCAGATATGACAATGAAGGTGATTTGTTCTATTTTAAAGGTGCAGAACAAGTCACAGATGACTCCATACTCAAAGTACTAATTTACAAAGCAGAAATTATTTAAAATGAAACAATCTTTCCCCATTTCCTAATTTCTAATGGGATTTACTTGAAATTTGGCATGATTCTCTCTCTCTCTTTTTTTCTTCAAAGTCAGGTATGATTTAATAGGAGAGTTTAGTAAGTTCCAAGAAGTAATAGATTTCCTTTCACATCTACACAAGGTGAAGGTATGTTTTCCTGACTTCTCTCTTTTGTCCATATCCACTATTGCTAAAGCCTTAAAAACTACATTGGGCAGAGAAACTGATCTGAAGCTATGAAACCCACATTTATTCAAATCTCTAAGTCTTTCTGATACACCAATTCAATGACAAGAAAACTTCAGCTTTGCATCTGTAACAAAATTTAAGACTATGGCATGCTATCAACCAGAATTGTGTAATCAATAGTACTGGTAATTTGGATTTTGATATATGGAAATAAATGTGCCACACTAATTTGTTAGCAGAGTTGAGCGTATCCCTTCTTATATCTCTAAAACATAAATATAATAGCTCTTCCCAGTGCCATTGCTTTGCCCTCAACCCAAAATAATGGTACTGCTCAGTTGGATAATGGTTTTCTTTAAAATAGTCACGGTAAATAAGCTGTGAGCAGCAATGACCAGGGTTTTAACTGGTCATTCTCAAGAGTTGTCAGATGTCCAATTTCCTTGGCAAATGCAGGGAGAACATGAGTCCTCGGATGGCAAGGAGTCAGAAATCCTCTAAAAGCTCCTATGTTTTATTTCTATTAAGACTTCAATAAAAAACTGCAAGGTCTGGTGAAATCTCTGATGCCCTATCTGATACTGCTGGAAAAAATATGAAAATGTGAATTATTTTCCTCATCCCATAGTCTTCTCAAGTCTGATGGCTCTGACATTTTAAAAATAAAGGGCTTTGCTTTTAATTCTGAGTCTCCTTTCAAAACTAATGGTGAATAAGTTAATATGGAGAAAACAAGCTTGTAGTAGTAGAGGTTGATATTACTTTTCTTTGGTAAAAATAATTTATGTGTTTTTCATCTTTGAATCACACATTATTTTGGATTTCAGAGGAAGAATTTTGCTATAAAATGGCCTGCATTTTAAGTGCTATTTAATTACGATTTTTTTCCCCTTGGGGAGTATATCATCATGTGATTTAATTTGGTATATGCCTTCAGGGGGAGAATATCTCAATTATAAAATATTTCCTCCAGAAACAATAATAGTTCAATGGTTTATTTCAGGAAGCTATTATAACATGGCATATTCAATTGGAAATTTGAATGCAGTTGGGTTTGAACATATAGTATAGGCACCCCCAAATGCATGAGAAATGAACAGAGTGCTTTTGTGCTCACACACACAAAAATCATATTTATATTATTTTCAGCCTTTGCTGACTGCTACCATTATTATAGCTTGAAAAAAAGAACTTATGAAGCTGAGGTCCATGAAACACTTATATTATTATCTCTTCAAAAAGTTCATTTTTGGACAAGTATCATTTGGATGGGGATTAACTTAATCAGAGATTTTGAATCTTCTTTACTTTAATTTTAATCTCTTTTTTAAAAAAATGTCTGAATCTTTAAAAGACCTAAACCTGTAGTCACAAAGCACTGCTTCAAAAAAGAAAAAAAAAAAAAAAAAAAAGAAGAAGAAGAAGGGAAAGTTTTTAAAGCAGCCAGCGGCTGTAAGAGAGATAGTGCAGGCAGCAGATTTGTGACAGAGTGGAGCATGAAACCCATCAGCTGATGAGTGAAAATCCCTGGTTTCTAATTAATCGAGGTACACAGGCCAAGGGATGAAGAGGATCAGGGAAATGAAATCAGGAAAAAGATAGCATCAGTCATTTCTGCGGTCCATTGTCATACTTCAGAATCTGCGGTAATGAATCACTCAGGCATTCCACAGATACATTCAAATGGTGAAGAAAATTCATTGTCCGGTGAAGAGTGCTTGATAAAAATCTTTCTTTCCCCCCCTCTTTGTCAGAAGCCTATGATCAGAAAAGGAAATCCAGACAGCACAACAGGTGTGCTTTTTGCAAGCCTGTGGAAATCTGCAAATGAACCAAGTATGGGAGAATTTTTTGGACTAATTTCCCCTACCCCCACCTCTAAAATATGGGGAGGGTGATGGGATGGAGGATGGGGTGAAGGGGAATGTTGTCACTGAAGGAGATTGCAAAGTGCAAGGTTGAGAAAGGAAGAAGAGGGAGTCCCTCCCTGCAGTTGAGGAATGCATATTCCAGCAAAATGGGGGTAAACTAGGGAAATGAGGGACCACAGTGCAGGGTGAAGTAATAGTTCAGTTAATTGAATATATGAAGGGAAGATTTTCTTGGAAGGACAATTTCTCCAGTGAAAAAAGCATTTTGCATTACATCCTGACTCTGATCAGAAAAGAGAAGCTAAATCTCAAAGTTAGGCTGCTGGTCTTGGGCCTATGTGGTTTCTGAGTTTCTTAGATAATGGGTCTCATATAAAGTCAGCAAGATGTATCCAGGATGCATGCATATTTCAGCCTGAAGGTTTTGCTCCAAGGTTTCCTAATTCACATCTGTGTTCTTCCTGGATTGTAGCTCGCTTTCATGGTGGTCACATGTTTTAATGGAGAAAATACTAATTGTGACACCTAAGACATGGTATCTATTTATTCCAATTTTGTGACCCAAAATAATCCCTGGGAGCAGGTCCAAAGGCTGTCTCGTATTAGGTGACATGCAAAGAAAATTGTTTTCAAATAATCAGGTACTATACTGAGACATATAAGGATGGCTGATTCATTTCAAATTTAATTACTATAATATAGGGTTTCACTGTCTATATTATCAATCACCAAGACACTTTGGAGTTGATAATATTAAAATTGCAACAATAATGGGAATTCTACTTCATGACGAAAATAATTTTAATCATGGGTAGATTACAAATCCATTTACAGTTATGGCTACTGAGAATTCTATTATCTACCTTCTCTTGTAAAAGATGTTAAGACATGTTTTCTGGAAGTATAAAAGATTAAAGAAGTATGCTATGTCTATAAAGTTCTGAGCACAGGCTTTCAGAAAACCTTGAGAAAGCTTCCAAATTGTCAAGACTTAGGGGACAGAATGTAGGGCAGAAAAGAGCAGCTGTGATTACAGGTGGACAGAAAGCCCTCTGTCTTTTTGGACTCCTGTTTACATTATTCTTTCAGTCAAAATATTCTTAGTGGGGTGTGGTGATGTACCCCTGTAATCCCAGTACTTGGGAGGCTGAGACAGGAGGATTGCAGGTTGGAGGTCAGTCTCAGCAATTTAGCAAGACCCTATTTTAAAATGAAAACATAAAATCAGTTTGGGGTTATAGCTCAGGGATATAATGCCCCTGAGTTCAATTCTCAGCAGCACCAAAGTAAATAAAAAGCAAACAAAACAATAACAAAACAAATAAACAAAAATATTCTTGAAAGCCTTCTATGCAACAGGCCCCCTGTGCTGGGGACCCCTAGTAGAGGAGGAGCAGCCTGGATCCTGCCCCATGTGCTCACAGACTGCTTTGCACTGACCGCTGCCCTAGTCTTGGAGATGATTGGGGAGTTTCAAATGGATTTCAATTCAGTTCATTGGAGGCCAGTGAATGAGACTAGGCAGGTCAGTCTTCAACTCTGAATGCACATTAGAACCATGTGGGAAGTTAAAGATCTATCTCTATCTCTATCTACCTCTGTCTCTGTTTCTGTCTATGCCTATGTCTATATTTATCTATCTATATCTTTTGCCCAGGCACCATTCTTACAGTTTTGGCTCAGGTGTGTAAGTATACATATTATATATATTTTGGCTCAGAAATATATATAAATATGTGTGTGTATACTTTTTTTCTGGAGGTGCTGGCTGTTAAACCCAGGAGCATCCTATCTCTGGGCTACACTCCCAGCCTTATTTTATTTTTTTAATATTTATTTATTTATTTATTTATTTATTTATTTATTTATTTATTTATTTATTTGTAGTACTGGGGATTGAACTCAGGGGCATTCTACCTCCAAGATACACCCCCAGCCCTATTTTTTATTCTTTATTTTGAAACAGGATCTCACTAAGTTGTGGAATGCCTCACTAGGTAGCTGAGGCTGGCTGAGAACCCAGATCCTCCCGTCTCAGCCTCCCAAATGCTGGGATTACAAGCGTGCGACACCATGCCCAGCTTATTTTTTTTTATTTTGAAAGAGAGTACCACTAAGTTGCTGAGACTGGCTTTGAAACTTTGATCCTCCTGCTTTAGCCTCCCAAGTCCTGGGATTATAGGCATGTACCATATGCCTGACAGGCCTAAGTATTTTTTAAAAAAATACAAAGTATTCTATTGTCTAGCCAGGGTTAAAAATCACGGGCTCACTCCCCAGGAGCAGCATCTACAGAACCACTGATCAGATACTGAGGTGTTTCTCCGTTCATCAGCAAGTTTTTGGGAAACTGTTTTCTAGTATCTTACTGACTTAAACCAGCTTTTTATATTTTCAATCTTAGAAGAATATTAGTTTCTCAGGACCTCCAAATTTCAGTCATTTATTTTGCAAAGAATATATAACTTTAAATAATATTTAATTATCACCTTTGCTAGCTTTGATATCATCTCCCCTTCAGTTATAAAAAATCATCAGATTTGGCATGTTAATTAGTCCAAGCAGGAATTACTCATTACTAGTTGGGTGTGCTGGTACACACCTGTAATCTCTGTATTTGGGAGGCAGAGACAGGAGGATCCCAGGTTCCAGGGCAGCACATGGTAACCTAGCAAGACTCTGTTTCAAAATTAAAAATAAATAAAATAAGGCTGGGGGTATGACTCATAGTAGAACCCCTCCCCCCCCCGGGTTCAATCCCCAGCACTACATATACACACAAAAAATAATTACCCATTGCTGCTATCTATTTATAGATATATTTTATTTTATTTTTGGTATCGGGATTGAACCGAGAAATGTTCTGCCTCCAAGCTATATCCCAGCCCATTTTATTTTTATTTTGAAACAGGGCCTCACTAAGCTGCTGAGGGCCTCACCAAGTTCTGAGGCTGCCTGCGAACCTGTGATCCTCCTGTCTCAGCTTCTCCAGTACTGGGATTACAAGCATGCTTGACACCATGCCTGGCCTCATTGGTTATTTGATATCTCTTATATAGGAGCTTCAAATGGACAGTTTTTGACTATACTAGAAATGTGCTTAGGATGCAAAAACATGCACAACTATTATTTGTCAATGAAAAATGATAGATACATTCATTTTTAAAGATCTGGGATGGGGAAAGGTGAAGATTTGGAATAGATGCAGCTAAAGTATGACTAATCATGAGTTGGTAATTATGAAGCTGAGAAATGGGTATATGGGAGATGATTATGCCATTTTATTTACTCTTGTATATGCTTGAAAGTTTTCTTAATCAAAACATGTTAAATAAATTTGTAGCTATGGCTTTAAATAAAAAAAAAAAGAGAGAGAAAGCTGAGTCAAAGAGATCCTAAATGTGCTCAAGGTGGTAGGAATTCAGTAGTATTGAATAGTGAATTTCTTCCAGCTGTACTCCTCTAGTTGGTGGGCTGGCAAATTGTATCCGGCCTTGTGGACATCTTTCTGAATTTGGATATTTCTTCATATAGAAATACATGCTCAAATTATTTCTATATTCCTCTTTCTGTTTACATATTTAGTTTACAGAAAATGTATCTTTGTATATACCTTTACAAAAGAAACTAGACCTAGAAATTATAATTTTTACTGTCACAATAAGAATTTTATTCTTTTCTATATTATCTATTCTCTTGTTCTCTCTTTATTGGGATCTTCCTTCCATTCTTTACTTTTCTTCATTCTTAACCCCTATACTTGCTTGACTGTATTTTTTCTTATTGTATTTTTCTCTCCACTTTTAGAAACTTAACACATCATTAAACACAAATATCTCCAAACATTTATTGATCCTTGCACTCAGTCTTTGTTTCCTACGGTACTCACATGTGCTAGAACATGCGTGTGTGTCCATATGCATAGACATGTAAATAATTAGTGTTAAAAAATCAGCCTATTACTGTCACTGTCATTTAAAACATTCCCACAAGCGTGTAAACTGCGCCCCACACTGGCTCCCTGCTTTGGTGGAAGTCTATGAATAAATTACATTTCTAGTCCACCAGCTTTTTAATTCCAGTTTACTGCACTTTGGAACATCTTCCCTTCATATGTTGCATAATTTTTGTCTTCCCAGGTTTATTTTTATCTTTATGTTTCTGTAGCTTACCAATAACTTTGCAGGAAGAAAGGGCCTCTCTGATGGCCAGAGCTTCTTGGGGCTTATGTCTGTAATTAGGTCAAATTACTTGGATGGCAGTAAAAACAGCAAAACCTACTTCAATGGCATTCAGTCAGGAGTGTCATTATTTAACATACATGTTTGCATCCTGATTCTCAGAATTGGGGGACACATGGATGGAAATGTAAGATTAAATTCCGTTTTATTTAAAACAGTAAGCTGGGTTTATTGTGGTGTCTTTTGGCATTTAGAGACATACAAAGCATTGAGCTGTCATATTTTACAGTGACAATACAGACTTCTGAGTTCTGATTTGGAAGCATGAACATTACCATCATTAACTGTATATTCTTGAATTTGTAAAATGAGCTGGCAAAGGAAACAGATATGAAAAGTTGTAAATAAGTGAAATCTTTGGAGAAGATGGCACAGCCGTGGCACGGCCCGCCATTTTCATCCAGTCACTTTGCAAAATGAGGGCAATTTGGACCTATTTCATCAAAAACGAAATTGACCAGACAGTCCACAGGTGATCAGTTCCAAAGCCTCCCCCAGAGTCAGCCCTTCAAATATTTAGCATATATGTATGTATGTTTGCTTGGATCATGATAAGGTACCAATTTGGGATTTTTGGAAACTGAGCTAGAATGTCACCTGAGACATCGCCTGATTTGGACGGAGTTCAGAAGCAAAGTGCCTTGAGAGGCCAAAAGAGAAAGAGAGGGTAAGCCGGGGAGCAAGCAGGAATGGACAGTCGGCATTGCCAGCTCTAATATCCTAGTGCAATTATTTTGTGGACATCCACTCCTTGCCTGCACAGGAGATAGGGCTATAAGTGTATGTTATTTTTTAATTACAAGGGGGGTAGAAAAAATCCTGATGATGGGCTGGAAGGTGCCATTGCATTGTTATTTTTTCCTCTCCCTTCGTTTGCTGATTATGTGAGCCGGGCTCCTTTGCTAGCCGATGATAAGCAGAATTTCCATGTTCTCTGCATAATTAATCCATCTCTGCCTCTCTTCATGCCAACTCGCCCGTTATCGCCGGCACATGCCTGAATTGCAAAAGAATCCGCTCTTCAATTGGAACTTATTGATATTCTAAGAAAAAAAAAAAAGAGAGAGAGAAGGGGGAAAAAACTGAAAATCCTTAAGTTTAAGCCGCAGATTTTTAAATGGATTAATTTCGCTGCAATCGCAGCCATCTAAGGCGGGAAGGCAGGCAGAGCAAATTGAAAGCGTCTCCATGTTTGCAGAATTGGGTCCAGAACGCTGAAATGTACTGGCATGGCTCTCTTTTAAAGTCAGAAAATTACCATTCATTTACATCACATGAAATACTTTTTTATGCTAGAAATATTCAAGAGACGTTCTTTAAATGCCTGCTAATGCTTGATAACATTTCTAACTTTCAACGTTTTGCTAGACTTTGATATGACATGATAGGAATGGCTTCCAGTAGAGAATATTATATCTTCCTTTATCGCATATTAGATTACATCATCTTTTTCTTAATCGTTTCCAAGTAGTCTTTAAACAATGAAGTCTGTCATTGGCTACATAGGATTTTGTGTGCTGATGGAAGTCAAGGTTAGTCATTTGCTTTTTGAGTCTACCTACAAATGAAATGTTTGTTTTTGTTTAATTTTTCTTTTTCAAATATGTAGAGACCTTGGACACTGATAATAACAATATAATAATAATCATAACAATTCCTTAGTAGTCATTGTTTTGACTATTTTTTCCTCAGTCTTAGGATAAACTAATTTTTGAGACTTGATTCCTTCTTATTTTAACTTGTGAAATCTCCTTGGACTTAGAAAAGGGTCAGTAGATGGGCTCATTCTACAAAGTTCAAGAATCACAATGACAGAAACTTTTAGTCCCAGGACACTTGTAATTTCCAAATAGAATTCATAAATCTTGGTCAGTTGTCAAGGTTTTATTTTTTTGATCTTGAAATATAATGTATGTTAATTTTCTGCCTTCCGGAGTGGAGCCCTGGCCAGGGTGGAAAGTCTCCCTGCTTCTCTGGTCGAGCCTCAGCAGTGCTGTGTTCCTGCCTTAGCTGCTCACAGATCTGCAGTCTACGCTGGTCTGCATGGCAGGGCTGGTGTGCTCTTAGCAGAGAGAGGAGAGCTGCTAGTGTCGGCCAGGAGAGGAAATGTGAATTTGAATATCCAAATATATTCCCCATTAAGTACTTTCTGTGCATTTCGAATTCCGTAGAACTTCAAAGGGGAAAATAGTAATAATTTTTTAAATGCCAACTTGGTTGGGAGGTATATTTCCCAGAAAAAAAAAATGAGACTGAACAGTGGGGTTCTTTGGAGAGATTTGTTTCAGTTATGAAACAAGAATATTCATAACTACAGGATATCTTAATATGAAATACTGGCATTAGAGTACAAGGCTCTGTACTATAAGGGAGTGATTTAAAAATATTAACATTGTGGTTTTTTTTTTTTCCTCAGAAGTAAACCAAAAGGAAAAAAGAGGTAAGAAACACATTTAGGATGAAAATGTTTTTATAGTCATAGAAAAATAATTAAGAGTGATGACCACTATAAATATGAGAATAATTGAAGGATACAATTTTAACTTAATCACTTTAATTATAAAATCTTACATAATTCTTAGACTACCTAAGAGCTTGGAAATAGAGTAAGCTGTTAGCTGCACATTGAGTAATTTTGTATAGTCAGCTAAACACTTTAAAGCAATTTTAAAAATGAAATGAAAAATGACCCTTCTTAAAATAGATGTAGCAAAAACATTTCAACCGTAAATAACAATTTCACTGACCTTGTATACTGAACTCCTTCATTTAAAGGTGTGATTTAAAAGGACTTGAAAATCTCAGGTGTATTCGAGGAGAGGAAACTTCTCCTGGGTATTGTACTTGGAAAAAGAAATTTGGAACTTAAATCTCAACTAAGTGCTACAATATGCCTTTAATTAATATTTTATACAGCCTATGTAAGATGGTGATAAATATATCAATTAGGAATTTATAAATGTTCATAAACATCTATTTTATATTTCTGCTCTGAAATCAATGTGTTTTTTTTTCTCTACATAATTCAGAGTTGCAACTTAGTTCCTATAGTTTAACGCAAACACAAATTTTTTTCTTGTGAAATATGAGTTATGCTGGTCTTATTCATATTCTCAATTCGCTGGATATTGTAAATGAGTTGAAGGTATCACATTCCTAATTATGACCATATGTGCAGATCAGGGCAGGAAGAGCGATGCGAATGGTTTGGAGATGTTCTGTGTCAGATGACAGGCTAAATCAAACAGCAGCGGTTCACTCTGAAGTAGTGACTGTGAATACGATATGAATTAGCTATTGCACTGGAAAAACTAAGACACTGACATGGATTCATAAATGATGAACTGACTTATAATAGAAACAATTGAATGATTTTTTTTCCTTTCTTTTAAATTTGAGGATGAATTGAAAAGTGAAAAAGGCTATTACAAATGATTTTCCTGCTGTCAAAAATTACTAAATAGTTCTCCTTTTTGACATTAGGAAAATGAGTGACAGGCCTTTATTTGTAACGTGCATGATGGATGGATCCCCTCACTGTCTCCCTTCTCCTTCCTCTTTTCTTTGTAACTGGATGGAATGGAGCTATTTGCCACCTGCAAGTTGGCTTTTTGCTCCTCAGATTCCATCACTTTCTCAAATCTAAACCTCTCCTGAGTTTGTTTCAATAGCCAAGAATATCAATGACACCTTCCTCATGGATGTAAAGATACCCTGTCCACTTTCAAAGTATGAAGTATTTCACGATTCTCTCTTTATCCTCTCTCTTCTTATCCTGACAACAAGGAGTACAAACTCACTGAATCCTGAAGAAACCTTAACATACTGAAACAACTTTCCCTTTCCTCTTCAGTCCTCTCGGGTCATGTAGTCCTTATGATAAGGGAAAAGGGTTCAAAGAGCCTTTCATCTTTTGTGTTTTGTGCTTAAGCTCTCCAATCTAATTGTTCCTCAGTTCGGCTTCTCACAAGATCTCACAGTGGGTCACTGGACATTGGCATCTATCAATTGGAAGGTAGCCACTAGGATCTGCCATTTATCTTCTTTACACTGCTCTGGGCACTGAAGAGAGACTGAAATTGTGTGAGTTGCCTAACACTGTGGAGTAGACTTTCCTCAGCCACAGTTCATTGTCACATCTGCAAAGTCTGTTTAATTCTAACAAAATGCATTCTATTAGGATCCAGTTATTCTTTCACGTGAACCTAGAGTTCATTTCTGTAAATCTGCCTGAAGACATTTTCCAAATGAATGATTCCCACGTATCAAACCATATCTTTAATTCATGCCAAGTACTCTGGATTTTATAGATACAGTAAAGGCATCGATATTCTTAAATAGTTGAATGTTTAAATAGTTGAATTACAGTCTCTCAGGGAACATCAAATTGTTCTTTAGAGGGAAATGGAAGGAAAGGCCCTTCTCAAATACCTGACTGAAAATATATATTGAGCAAACTGTGGTTCCTTATGCTACAGATCTCCCTAGAAAAGATTCCACAGCTCCCTAGATCCTAACTGTGGTCTTCATTATCAAACGACACGTAGGTGTTTTCTTTAAAACTATTAAAGAAAAGGCAGGCAGCTGTTGTTCCTAATTCTGACTGATCATTTATCCTTTTTATGAAATTAATAATGAATCTTAATTTCCTCATTTGTTATAATTAGAAAAAGTACCTATATCAAAGAGTTATTATTGTGATCATAAATGTATGAACATGCTTAGCATATTTCCTGAAACATAGGCTGTCTCATGAAGTTAACATCCTTATATTCTGTCAGTTGATCATTACTTTGTATGAAACAAACACTGGAGAGATGGAGGAAGACAGGATTAACGTGTGTGTGTGTGTGTGTGTGTGTGTGTGTGTGTGTGTGTGTGTATGTGTATGTGTATTCTATTCTACTCTATTTCTTACATGTATCAGGTATTTCTATGCAAATGTTGGTTAGAGATGAAAGAATTTCTTTGTATTTTTTCAGGTACTTTAAAAATAATCATTGTAATTTCCTAAAATAATCTCTTCTTATTTAAGGTAAATCTTAGAAAGGATAAACAGATTAGAGAAGGAATAAGAATTTGTTGATATTGCTGCTTTCATGTAGAAAATCTTCAGTAGTCTGAGTCCTTTCTCTGGTTCTCAATTTGTAAACACCAGCAGCAGTAGGCTGGAATTGGGGCTTGAAAAATGTGATTTTGGAGTATAGTCTCTCAGTTCCCCCAAGGTTACCAAAATTTGTGACTGCTCAAGTCCTTTATATAAAATGGCATAGTATTTGCATATAATCTATGAGCATCTTTCCATATTAAATCATCTCCAGATTACTTATGATGTTAACACAATGTAAATGCTATGCAAGTTGTTATTATAGTGTATTCCTCAGAGTATAATGACAGGGAAAAAAGTTTGCGTATGTTCAGTACAAACTATTTTTTTTCAAATATTTTCAATACACGGTTAGTTGAATCACAGATGCAAAAACGAGGGATATAGAGGGCAGACTTTACAGATAAATAGTTAATGTGAACCATATGTATTTTATGAATATAATTTTGAGAGCTAGGAGAAGGAATTATCAAAGAAAAATTTTACTCTAGTGAACATTTATAAAAGATGTCTCGCTCTAAGAAGTCAAAAATTAAAATATAAATTAAATCATTTTATTTACTAATATATTGACATATTCATTTCAGGAATTTATGTTTAATTGACTATCTTCACTGAATATGGTGGCACATGCCTGTAATCCCTGTACTTGGGAGATTGAGACAGGAGGATCTCAGGTTCAAGGCCAACCTCAGCAATCTAGTAAGATCCTCAGCAATTTGGTGAGGCCCTGTTTCAAATTTAAAAAAAAATTAAAAAGGGCTGGGGGTATAGCATGGAGATGGAATGACCCTGGGCTCAATCTTCAGTACCAAACAAACAAACAACAAAAAACATTAACTATCTTCCCTGTTGAATTAGAAACAAGGGCACAATTAAAGGCATATTTTTGTTTTAATATTTTTAATTGAACAATAAAAATATGTATATGTGTGTTATAAAACATTATGTTTTAAAATAAGAATGCTTTGTAGAATGGGGATATATTAAGCTCAATAACATATGTATTACCTTATACACTTTTTATGATGAGAACACTTAAAATCTTACTCTCTTAGCAAGTTTCAAGTTTACAGTACATTTTATTAACTATATTCGCCATACTGTATGCTAGATCTTTTGAACATATTCCTCCTGTCTAAATGAAATTTCCTACCCTTTTAACAACCTCTTCCAATACCTCCTCCCCATCCCCAGTTACCACCATTCTATTTTCTCTGTTTCAATCAGTTTCACAAATAAATGGGATCATACAGTATTTACCTTTCTGTTCCTACCTTATTTTCACTTAACATAATACTTTCCAGGTTCATGTATGTTATCACAAATGACATAATTTCCTTATTTTTTAAGGCTAAATACTATTTCATGGTGAATATATACCACGTTTCTTATCCAATCTAAATGCGTTTTTTATTGATAAATATTTGATTCACATGCAATGACAGGCTTTAAAGAAAAAAACTGATCAAAAGAAATGATCAGTTGAGATTCCCCTTAGTTCTTGGATTGTATTATTATTTTTATAACTGATTGTAACATATTATTAGTTTTTTTATTGGTCCAGTTTATTATAAGCATAGATTACTTTCAGAAAGATCTCCTAGTTTTATGACCCACATCTAGAAGCACTATTATCTTTAAAGTCATGTAAACACAAGATTCTTAATTTTACATGTTTATTACAATAAAAAATTATGCAATTAATAAATTTATTTAATAAGCACCTACTTTGTATAAATCTGTACAGATAAAGTATTATTTGTGATCTAACTGCAACACAAAGGAGAATGTGATCATTTCCAAGTCCCACGAGAACACTAATTTCAACTTGGATAATCCATATTGTTCTTCAGTGTTGCAGAATTTGCATTTTGCTACCATTTCACTCTATAGATGTCTTTGGTTTTATTGAATCTTACTTGGAGCATACAGAACACTCATAGACATTTGAAAGTCTCCGTAGTCTATCCAAAATCATCATCACAATGACACTGTGAAAATAAAATAATCTATTCTGTGTTGAGTGAGCCCCAAGTAAAGGCAGTACTCTGGCTAAAAAGAATTGCGCAAGTAAGGCTTTCCAGGAAGATATGTTTTGATGTTGATTCTATAAAATACACAGAGCCACATCATGGAAGCACAGAAGAGTGAGCCCAAGTGTAAGAGAGGGGAGTCGATTGTGGGAATGAGATTCTTTAATTTTCTCAGTTAGAATCTCAAACCCATACTAAACTTAGGCAAGGGAGAAAATGGAATGAAATATATATATATTCAATATATATTCAATGTTTGGAAAGAAAATATATAGTTAATATTATTAACTATATATATACATATACATATATATGTGTATATATATGTGTATATATATATATATATATATATTCAATGTTTCGAGAGAAAAAGAAAGTGAGCAGGAGGTTTGAAGAAATTGTTTTCGCATTTGAATGTAGAATGGAGTAGATAAAAGGCTGAGGGTAGAGACCTAGCAGGACTTAGAGGTAACTCTGTGCTACAAGAGGAGAATGCTTCTGAAGAGGCCATTCGATGAAAGACGCCATAGCAGATCAGGAACATGTGGATACAAACTTTTTTATTTAAGCAACAGACATAGTTTTTTAAAATACATAATTTTCTACCATTAGATGAGAAAGGTCAACACACATAATCCTATTTTACAGATAAAAAACTAATCTTGTTATTGCAATTCATTTGTATGTTACAAAGTTGAAAAGAAAAGTCCAGGTATTAGGAAAGTACTCCCAGGTTATGGACTTAGTGAGTGCACTGCTTTTATTAATGAGAAATAAATGTGCGTATTTTCATGGAGAGAGTTTATTTTAAAATTTTTGTTTTTAAAAATGATGAAAGTAATGAAATGCTTTATAGAAAAATTTTCACAAAATTTGATATCTCCTTCACAATTTCTCTGCAAACAATTTTTGGCTTAAAAGATCCATTATTTCTTTTGTTAGTTTCCTTCTCTGCTTTGGAAAATCAGTCTTACATTAAAGTTGTGGTTTAACACATGGACCCTTGTGCCAGACTGTTTGGTTTAAGTCTCAGCTGCACCACGTACCAGCTGTGTGATGCAAGGCAAATTACTTTCCTCTCTGTGCTTCATTTTCTTCCTCTGCGCAATAGAAATAATAAATACAATGTACCTTGAGGATTGTTGTAAACCATTCCACATGTAGCAATCAGAATGGGGTCTCCCACAAACCAAGCATGTATTACATATTAGCTTTTACTATTTGCTTTTTCCTTAAAATGTCAACATCTAATAAATGCTAATAGGTGTGTGTGTGTATGTGTGTGTATGCACACAATTTTGTATATCTTGTCATATATTGGGAAGAGTGACTGATGCAAGCAATACATTCAGAAGGTGATGTGATCTGCTCAAGAAGCTGAGGTTTCTGTTTTTCTTCAGTTTTAAGTCATAATGCCCAATGTAAAAGTAACTTAGAAATTTTTTCACAATGTGGAAATGATCAGTATAACTCTCTCTAGAGAGATACCCATGTCATCCTCATTGATATTACTGTCAAGTCACCATGGCTTTTTTTGGTATTTATTTTATTTGGCACTGAGGATTGAATCCAGGGGCATTCTACCTCCAAGCTGTACCCCCAGCCCTTTTTATTTTATTTTATTTTACTTTGAAACAGGGTCTCACAAAGTTGTCAGTGTCTCTGTCACTAAATTACTTAGGCTTGCCTTGAACCTGTAATCCCCCCCAAGTACTGGGATTATAGGCATTCACCCTTGTGCTTAACTCCTTTTAGTATCTATTTCCCAGAGAAATCTCCCAGTCTTCTTCAGGGAGTGCTGGAGTTTCCTTGTTCCCCTCTGAAGAGTGCTGTCCAGGTTGCAAGTCCAAGTCTGGCCAAACAGCTGGATGATTTCATGAGGCCATTCCTTCCCTGATCTGAGCATCAGCTTTCCAGGCCATTTGCATGTTCATCAAGATTTGGTTTATGTTTCACTGTTGACCAACTAAATCCCTTGGGTATTTTGCCATATTGAAGATGTTGGCCAATTATGACATGCCACCAACCCCATTATCTCATCTTCTCTCATCATCAAAGGAATTCCAATGGAAGAAACAACAAGATAGCAGTTAACGAGCTGGCACAGTTTTGAAACTTACCTGTTTTTTTGAGAGAGAAGGAGAAATGGTGGTGCATTTGTCATGTATTACTTGAAGGAACACTAGTTGCTGTAATGAACAACCCAGAAGGTGTACAATGGCTTGAAGATGAAAGACATTTATATCTTAGGTAAGATCTCTTCTCTAAATGATGATTCAAGTCTCTTGACCTTTCCATCTTTTTGGCATGTGACTTTCAAAGTTATTCCACGGAGGAAGAGGAAAGAGCACACATGATCACACAGGGGACACTCCATCTCTCTCATTCCCCTTGTTGGTAGCATAGTCACAGAGCTGCACAGTGCTGTGAGGGAGATGAGGGAATGCAGCCTTGCTGTGTGTGCTGGAAGAAAGAGAAACAGAAGTAGCCCTCACCAGTCTCAGCCACACAGGGGGGTTTGCAAGAGTATAACTGAACTTGTGCTAGGTACCACTAAACACTATGTTAATGGATATTTAATGACAGAACAATATACACATTTTCAGATGAAATAACATGCTACTACGTAGAAATCCAATTTATTTTAAAATAGATTCACACATATATACATATATATATGTATATATATATACATATATATATATCTCATATCATATACATGCCTTATGAAGATGTTTGTATCTGCATTATGGTATAAAGACTGTGAGGTGTGTTTGGATGAGAGGTGACATTTCTTTCTTTTTCTTACTGTTTCAATTTATAATTTGTCCACAAGCTTAACAAAAAAGGGAATATTTGGTTCCCTAACTGGCAAAAAGAGGGATGAGGTTAGCACCAGCAGGACTGGCTCTGCAGTCTCGTATGCCAAGACCTGGCCTCTCTTTTCGTGGCCGACTCCATTTCTTCCATTTCTCTATCCAGTTTCCTCTCTCCATCAAGGTTTTTCCAGGTGGCATAGAAGGTGCCTGGTGATATCCTCACAGCTTAACCTAAAAAAAAAAAAAAAAAATCAACAAGAGAAGCCCTTTTGCTCCATTCCGTGGAGGACACTGATTAGCTAACTCTGCTTAGTAGAGTCAACTTGGCAGGTCCTTGAGCCAACTGGATCATCATGTTGCTTGTGCAGCAAGCAGCCAAAGCACCCTTAGTGACAGCTCAACCCAAAGGACATGGTATAGAAATATGTTAATTGCACAAAAATAATAGTAGAGTGCTACCACCATAAAATAGAAAAAGAATACTGCGCATGCTCAGGTACCAGATATCCTCTTCACTCTTATTGACACTTTTATTCTCTGGTTGAGAGTATAACATGGTAAGTCTAGGTTCCTTGATTTATCAGCATGTGGTTTCCAGGTAAATTACACCAAGTTGTGTTATGTCGCCACTATGAGGTAAGCACATTGTGCTGATACAGTGGCTTATCCAAATACAATTTCTTTGTGTCCTACACACTATTTTCTAGCATTATAATGTATATTAGGAAATGTCATTACTCTTCTTTCTGGCTAAATGGTTCTTATACTTTTCTTAGTTAGTTATTGCTAGATAACAAACCCTCTCAAAACATAATGGCCTAAAACAAGGATGGTTATTTTTTCTACATCCCCACAATTTGTGTAAGGGTCTGTGGCAGTGCTTCCTCTCTGCTCTATTTGGCTTTGTTGGGACAGTCTGGAGGCTGGCCAGTAGAATCACCTGAAGGCTTACTTCTCACTCACATGTCTCGTGGTTAATGGCTATTGGTTGAGACTTTAGCAGAGGCTGTTGCCTGGAATAGTGGCATGTGGCCTTACCATACGATCAGGGCTTCCTCACAACATGGTGGCTGGGCTCCAATGATAAACATCCTCAGAGGGAAGAAAAAAACCAGTTGACAGCTATGATTTTTTTTTTAATTGCTCAGCCTCACTTCTGCATTCTTTTCATTGAAAAGAACAAAGAACTTCATGGTAAGGTTCTGGAAGAGTGTGTGAGAAAAATATGAGACTGAATGTATTTCTGTGGCCATTTTTAGACAATACAATCTGCCACAATGATATACTCAGTGATGATGAGGTAACTTGCTTGAGCTTCTTTGTTCTCTTAGCTTCTTCCAAGGACTGTCACTCTCTGACATTACTTCCTGCACCATGTATTTAATTCTTCTAATAAATATTAAATATATTTACTATGGAAGATCCAAGGAGAGATGCAAATTCAAGAAAGACTGAATGGCTTACTTCAAAAGTTTACATACTTCTGACACCTCATATTAGAGGGACGCGTCCGTCACTAAGCAAGGAACCCCTTCTAATGATATTGTCATAATATTTTCTAACATATTTGTGTGTTAAATGTAGAAGTTTGGATTTATTTACTAACTCATGCATTTATAAATCCAAATGACTTATTTTGAAGTTTCTTTTCTATTATTTTTCTAAAGAAATACTTTTTTACTACCTTTTTCTCCCCATCATCTCCATTGTCTATGGCAAAGGAATTTATGTATTTTCAAATCATTTTTAACATTGAAATTCTTCTAAATAATGTCACTTAGTCTTTCTTTGTTTCTTCATATATAAGCATTACCATTTTTACTCTAAAAATAAATCTCCCCTATAAATGTTTTCCTTAAGAAACAGCATTTTTCTACATTTCTCCTTCTCATCAGGCTCATATGCTAGTTAACATAAAGTGTTAAAAGTGAAAAACTCAAATTTCTCTGTTCACTCTATACTGAGAACTTCAGAGAATTAAGGGACCAATTATTTTGACTCCGAAATAAAGACTATCACTGTGTGGCAATTGTCATAACCTCTCTCAAGGGTATTCAACACCTGGATACTAGCGAAACAGGTCTCATAGATATTTTAATAATGTTGCATTTTAATAAATATTGTGAAATATCACTTTTAAAGACAGATCTGTTGCATTTAATGACACCGTGAGAGATTTTCTGGAAGGATATACAGGTTTTCCTTTGAGACCCCTTTTCCAGATTTTTCCTCCACCTGTAACATGGCATTTTCAAACTCCTACTTAATTATGTGCTTCTATTTCTTTCTTCAAGAAAGGAGGCTTGTGAAAACAGTTTCATCCTCTGCAGTCTGTAAATTACACATTATTTAAGACAATTCTCTGTGTCATTGCCAGCCCAAGTATCACCTTATTTATTTATTTAATTTATTTTTGCAGTACTAAAATCAAACCCAGGGCCTTGGACATGCTAGACAAGCCCTCAACCACTAATCTTCATCTTCAGCCCGCCATTCAGCACTTTAAAGCTGCTCCTTCTAGGCAGACACAGCCTCATAGCAGGAAAGACTTGAAGAGGTGCACACAGACTGATGTTCAGCTCTCCATGCCCCGTCAGCCCAGGCAGAGGTGACCTCTGATTCTCTGGCTCCTCCTACACAGGTGGCACCCTGGGAGCTCTTCAGAGCTGTGAGGTGCGGCAGATGCAATCTGTAGGCAGAGATGATGTAGCCCCTGTTCTGAAGAAAAGGTTTTGGGAAATCATTTATGTCTTTCTTTCCTGAGCCAGCACAATGTACAAAACTATAAGCTGAAAGAAAATCTTATTTTTGAAGACTAAATTTATTGTGAAAAAAACCAAAAAAACAAAAAACAAAAAGCCTTAACATCAATAGAGAGGGTGGAGCTAGAATGCAGCCTTTGAATGGCAGAGCTTGGTGAATTCCCATTGGTCAATCTGCCCCTTCAGAGCACAGACAACACTAACCTGCTGTTTAGGATGAAGGGATCTATTACTAAGCAAAAAAGAGAGAGGGGAAAAGATTGACGATTAGGAAATCTAAAATGAGGGATCCTCAGAAGCTTAGGAGAAAATTAATAAGCAGGTTGTATGTTCTACATCTTTGTGGACAAAACATGAACACTCCCAATTTACTAAGCAAATAAATACATCAGATTGTAGAACCGCAGCACCTTACTAAACTGCAGTGTTATTACCCACTGCATTTGGAAAGGTGGTGGCGTAGAAGCTATTTTGCCAATAAATTTCATCTTTAGAAATTACCTCATTAATTTACAAAAGGCCCAATTCTCTAAAAAAGACCTTATTTCTATTCTTATTTGCCATTTTTAAAAATTAACTGCATTTCAGATTTTTAAAAGTAGTATATATTTGAAAAATGAAAAAAGTAAATAGGAGAAATAAAATTTAAATTACACAATTGTGATTTACAAAAGAATCTGTTTAGTGCATATTAGCTACTTAATATTAGCTACTATTCAGGTATGTGCCATTTGTCAAGCATTATGCATTTTATTTGTTATTTTATTTTATATTCACATCAAACATAGAGGTAGTTGTTTCCAACTTCAAATCAGAAAACCAAGACTTACACTACCCTTTGTCTGGAATAAAGATATTTACTTTAGATGTACCTATTATTTTAAGTGTGAAGTGATCATTAAAATCCATTATTTCTTAGAAGGACTTTTCACAACACAACTCATGTAGATGGCAATTAGTAGATTTCTGGAAGGACAACACATAATTTTATAACTTTCTCCTCTAACTTAGGCAAAAAGAAGTTCAACCACAAGGCAAGATGACATGAGGTTCAAGATAATGTCTTTCATGAAAAGGAAATTTGGGCTCAACAGGGAGAGATTGCATGGCAAGTACAAATAATAATTTATTATGCTTAGTTTTAAAATACGTACAAATACTTTAGACATTACTAGTTATTCTTACCAGACGTGTGAAAAACTGAGTATGATCAACTTTCTTTAAGACATTTACCCATTTTTACTTAAGGCAACTAACCAAGTTCCATTACTTTAATTTGAATTCATATCATACTAACATTTTAAAGTATTTCATTGAAACACCCATTATTGTATGCTTATATTGCAACAATTTCTAGCACTTACCGATAGCAGATCATATGTCAGACAATAATTCACTTGATCTTTACAACAATCATGGGAGATAGATTCTATTATTGTTTTTCTTCTACAGATGAAGAAATTGAGGCACAGCAATTCAGTTACCTGCCCAAAGTCACGTGGTTGTTGGATGATGAGTCCATATTGAACCTAGACAGTAAGCTTTTAGAGCCGTGCTCTGAAAATGAATATATGGAAATATATTTTAACATTTATGAATACGGGGTATATGTATACATATGTATTTTTACATATATAAAGTAGAATGTTAAGATTTTTTAATAAACTACTTCTTAAAAGGCATTCTTTTCCATTCAAGAAAGCATTCACATTTAACAAGGTACTTTTTATTAATTTCGAAATATCTTATTTCTCCACAAAGCATTTTAGAATTTTTACACAATTTGAATATTAGTCTTTAACTGATCATTAGAACATTTGAACCTGAAATTTCCTACATTGTTAACTGGCCTCTCAAATCAGGAGATTTTAAAGGATCAATTGCATTTGACTTTTTTTCCTCCCAAAGCAATCAATGCCAAAGCCGGTTTATTAATAGTGAAAGACTAAACGTCAGGACAGAGGTATTCATAATTATAAGTTTCTCAGAAGCAGTTCACCTCTAAATCATATCATAGAGTGTGGCATGCACAAGTTTTTAGTTTAAAAATGAAAATGAATGTAGATTCTTTTCACAATGACTAGAAAGGCCTTTATTTATTTATTTATTTTTTTCAGTACTGGGTATGGAACCCAGGGGCATTCTACCTCCAAGCTACACCCCCAGCCCTATTTTTCTTTAAATTCTTTATTTTGAAACAGGGTCTCACTAGGTTGTGGAGGGCCTCATGAAGTAGCTGAGGTCGGCTGCGAACCTGCAATCCTCCTGATCTTCCTGTCTCAGCCTCCCAAGTACTGGGATTACAAGCGTCAACCACCACGCTTGGCTTTTTTGTTTGTTTGTTTGTTTGTTTTTGTTTTTTAAGAGACGATCCTTCAGGGTTGCCAACACCAGCTAGAAACCAGGTCCATCTGCATAAGAGTCCCTTTGCTGCTAGGTATAGTAGACTCAGCTGTGTTTTTGCTAAGGAGTTACAGAAATCCACCCCAGCCTATAGAACTCAAAAGCAGATATTGGAGATACTAGAGACTCCCTGACTGTAAAAGATTCATTGCAGGATTCATTTTGAGTTCTTAGCTGTGTCTTCCCAGGCTCTGAGCCCCTCACTCTGCTGTAGCTGCATCCAGACATGATCTGGTCTATCGTAGTTAGTCAGTATTGCTTCTTAGTAAGAAAAAGTGATGTGGTAAGTTCCTCACAACAGACTACATGAGTCTGCTACATCATAAAACAAAAGGGAGAAATAGTGAGCCTAGAATGGTGACACTCCGTAATTTGAAAGATTATCTTCCAAGGTCCCCTCGAAAGAGATCTTGTTAAGGTTGTCTGCTGCATGAAGAAGCTTCTGTATTGAGAAGCAGGACCATTGGCAGAGAGGAAACAGGGACAACTCATTCAAAGATCAGACCAGAAGGATCTCCCAGGGGCTCTAACCCAATCCTAATTTTAGAAAGGAAAGCCTAGGAAGAAAGGGTGCCTTTTATTTACCTTTGTCTTTCTGTACTTTAAAAATCATTGGCTAATGGAAAATTCTCTAGCCAGTAATTTACTGTTTTGAGAACCCAGTGTAATTTAAACAGCATTTTCATGGCACTTTAGAAATAAAGAATGATAATTTTCAAATCCTTCAGAAATGAAACTAACTTGTTCTATTTTGATCCCGCTGAAAGAAGCAAAGGGAGAGGTTTATTGGCATCAATTTTACACTTTTGATGCCCTCTGTAGGAGGTGCTAGTCAAATGCAGATATGTTCCCAAGGCTTCAATTTGAGGGTCCTACTGAATGACTTAACCAGATGGAAGCGATAGAACTGTTCTTCCTCATCATGTGATAAATCAGCTTATTGAGGATTTATGCTAAATAGAGCCCTTGATTATAAAGAGATGGGTTTTAAACTCATTTTTAAGATTATGTGTTCATATATAGCCATGCTGCTGAGGTTTCTTAACATTTCTTTCTGGTTTAGTAAAGAATATATCTATTGATTCCTCAGGAGAGGTTCTTCTCCTCAGAAATCCTTACAGGATTGGGGGGAAGGTACTGGGGATTGAACACAGGGGTATTCCACCTCCTGCACACACCCCCAGCCCTTTCTAATTTTTATTTTGAAACAGGGTCTTGCTAAATTGCTGAGGCTCTCACTCATTTGCTGAAACTGGTCTGGAACCTGTGTTCCTCCATCTCAGCCTTCCAAGTACTGGGATTACAGGCGTGTACCACAGAACCCAGCCCTGAAATCCCTTTTTAAAAATGGCGGATCGTGTTTTTCCTTGGTACCTTTAATCACTTAGATACTTTCTACATCTTGAAATTGACACTGCTCTCAGAAACCAGATGGCATGGGACCCACTTGTTACACATCCGTGATCAACAGTTCAGTCAAGATTTTTTAAAGAGTAGACCACATTGTCTACCTTATTAAATTTATTAAAATACATTGACCATTAGAAGTATTACATGTTTTTCATCTGAGAAAATATTTCACCATTAATAAACATATAAACTATATACATCTCGATTCAGATAGTATAATATAGCAGTTTATTTTATACTATATGAAAGTTGTCAGCAGGGAATCCCTGATTGGAAAAAATAGCATAATATTAATTACAGGCACCATCTGTGCAAAACAATAAGAAAACTAATATTTTAATACAATGACTTCATGCATGTCAGTTATCTTCAACATTAAATGCTGTGGTTTTGTTGATGCCGTTTACCTGTCTATTAATTTAAATAATGGATGTTTCTACAAAGGTTGAAACTATGAATAAATGAATTAAAATTAAATATAATGAAATATTTAAATAGGTGTAACATGAGTCAGATTCATTCTCCAAAAATATATCCTGTATGCATGTATGGATATACAAATTACTGTACCATCTGCTAGGTTTTTACAGGTTGGGTAAAAATTTTCTTCACACATGAAAGGCATGTCGTAGATTCTTTGTAGTGAAAAGATTATTCAGTTGAAAAGGTTGAGACGAATGGCCCAACTCATGCCTGGCAATGGTCAGACTCAAAGAGTACCTTCGAAAGATAAGGGCAGGGGTCATCATAAAAAAAGATCATTTTCTATTTAAATTTTGAGCTCCTAAGCTAACATTTTGCTAATTATGACAATGGATGCTGCTCCGAGCACCAAAGGATCCCCCTTTCAACTGTCCTTTTAAACTACCATAACCTGCCACCTGGTACGTTGTTTATATATCCACTTTAACTTCTGACTTCAATAAATACTTATTGAAAAAATTAGCAAATTCTACTCTGGAGAAGGGGGTGGTGAGAAAAGAGGTTTTCTTCACTGTCTGTCCCACTCATCTTTTTGGTTGGCTTATTTCGACTGCTTACTACCACCCTAGTACTGGTATTTTCTTACAAGCCAAAGCACAGACTTCAGAGATTCAGGGTATACAGGGTGTGGTTGCTAATCGTTTTTGTCTAGAAAACAATGAGCCTTGGTTATCAAACTTTCTTAGCTTTCCAGTCCACAGGCCCCACCAGCTCCTAAGACATTACAATTCTTGGTTGGGAAAGAATAATGCTGACGTTTCATTATGAGGATTTAGCTCCAATTCAGAATTATATTTATTTTTAAAGGCATATATTATTTATTCCTTTAGACAGTTTGGAATCAGGATAGAGTTGGCCTCATTAATATAGGGTAGTGTTTCTAGAACATGAACACTAGCACCAGATTCCTGGATTTGATTTGCAAATTTCATAGCAGTGTGACCTTGAACATTATTTTCAAATCTCTTATATTTCCAAGGTACAGTTAATTTTATAAAATGGGACTGGTACTGCTTACCTCCGGCTAATTATACACTGGTATACAATTAGGTAATATCACGATAATAATTAATTATGCATTGCTCATCCATGGAAATAAAGAAAGTAATAGAATTAAAAGGATGTTGGCTTTTCAGAAAGAATACATTCAGAGCCTGGCGTGGTGGCTCATGCTCGTAATCCCAGCATTTGGGAGGCTGAGACTAGAGGATCCGGGTTCGCCGCCAGCCTCAGCTGTGTAGTGAGACCCTCTGCAACTTAGTGAGACCCTGTTTCAAAATAAAGAATAAAAAAATAGGGCTGGCGCTGTAGCTCAGAGGTAGAATGCCCCCAGGTTCCATCCCCAGTACCACAAAAAAAAAAAAAGAAAGAAAGAATGAATTCAATCACAAAATAATTCTAAATGCAAATAAAAATTAAGAGATTCACAGAGTAATTTGTAGTGAGGAAATATAAAATTAGATACCATAAGCTTTTTTTTCACCAAAAATTTTAATATATGCTCTTGTCAAAGGTGTGGGGCAGTAAGCATGTTCAGTCACTGTGAGAGGGAAAGTACAACACCACATAGCTTTTTAGCAGGGAAATTTTGAAGAAGCTCAAACAAGTAAATGTACATGATTTTTGAACCTGAAATTTTACTTTCAGAAACCTATCCTAAGGTGAACTTAGCCATATGGTAAACAGATATGGTGACCACATTAATCTCTCCACCTTTCAAAAACAGTTAACCCATGGAGTACAAACTAACAAGTATATAATAAAGTTTAAAAAGAAGACACAGGTGAAATAATAAATCCCAGAAACAACAAGAAACCTAAAAATCCACCATGAAAAGTGGATAATAACAGTATTTGTGGACTTTGACTCAGAAGCACTGAGATTTTCATTCTCTGACATGCAGAACACACAAGGCTTCCTGGTTATGGTATGAAAAGAGATGTAACTGAGATTCATATATAAAACTTCTAGCCAAAAAAGGGAGCTCTATGAAAAAAAATCTCTATTCATTATCCTTTCTAAGTAGCCAAGGAGCAATCTTTCTGTCTAGCTGTGGGCAGAAAAAAAAAAGTTTCCTGTAAGAAGTTGGAAGTAAAATATATCAGTCATCTATATTTTCAGTGATTAACGCAGGATTTGGAATCTTAAAAATATTCTCAGATATAAGTTATCCTTAAGTCATAAATTTGCCTTTCCTTATGAAATTGATTGCCATATAGCCAACTATATATGTCACTTTTTTTAGAGGAAATAGAAGTGAAACTGAGAGACAAATTTTCTACCAAATTTAACAATTGTATAGGATTGATGGCCCATTTAAGGACCTAACTAGATTGTTCCAGAAACTCTTGTCTAATTACTTATGGAGACAACCCAACCTGAGAGAAATCAGAAGATGCAATAAAAATTAAAAGTAGCACTTCAAGAATGGAAGAAAACTAAACAAATTGAAAGTCATTGTTGCATTTACAATATTTTAAATGATTAAAGAGATCAAAGAAGGACTAAAAATCTAATGGAAGAATAGAGTATCATAAAAAATGTTCATACTTTTACAAAAATAAAGTAAACTGCTGGAAGTAAAAACATATCTAATTAAAATAGAGAACTATGATAATCAGATGCAGCTGAAAAGAGAAAAAGGAAATGGAGAGCCAATGTCCAGAATTGAAAAAGACATGATTAATTATTCAGATTGAATTCTGAAAAAGATAGGGCAGAAGTCCTCTTTCCCAAATGGCTTACATTGACTCAGCAATTAATTTATTTCCTTAGTTCTCTCCTGAGAGTTCTCAGTGTGCTAAACACAACTAGAAAGTAACTATGTGGTACCTTGGTGCACTTTTGCTCCCACCAGTGGATTTCTGTTTTTGAAAACAGTGGTGTTCTGCCCCTAAATGGTAGAGAGGCACATGATGTTTTTTATTATCAAAATCAATAAAACATTATTTAAAAACAAGAACTGTGTCAGGAGCCAGTACACTGAATACACTGGGGAAATTCCATGAAGGCATGCCACTTCAGAAAAGTAGCTGTTGACAAGCACAGGGCGCACACTTGTAATCCCAGCATTTGGGAGGCTGAGACCGGAGGATCCCGGTTCACCCCAGCCTCAGCTACCTAGCGAGGCACTTCGCAACTTAGTGAGGTTAGACCCTGTTTCAAAATAAAGAATAAAAAATAGGGTTGGGGGTATAGCTCGGAGGTAGAATGCCCCTGAGTTCAATTCCCCATTACCACAAAAGAAAAAAAAAGTAGCTGTCAAGTCTGTTTTGGCATAAGAATTGTAAATTTTGGCGTTAAGAGTCATAAATATCTAAAGTATGCTGAACACAAATGCTTTCTGCAACACTTTTAAGTTCTTTCCTTTACTATAAAGACATTATATTTGGAAACTGTAGGTGATGCACAATCTATGTCATTCATAAAAGAAAAAATAACACAAAAATCAGACCAGTGGCCCATCTCAGAGGAAAGATCTTAAGGTACATCACAAAGTAGCTGAATAATATAAATTCATATATTTGTGTCTACATAGCATATATTGATCATTTCTTTAAAATTATTCTAGCTTTAGCAAATTTTTTATTTCCCCATTGAGATAATAGCTCTGATCAGAGATCCCCCTCTTTAATGAAAAAATCTAAATCCATGATCAGACTACAATAGAACAATAAAGGAAAAAAAGAGAAATTACTTTAGAAGAAAAATGGTAAACAACAATAGCAGAGTTCAAATCAGCAACTATATTTAAGATTAAATGGCCCTCATATTTAGATGATTGTCCTCATCACTGTTAGTTGGAGACTAGCTGTGCCTTGTCAAATGGGTGTGGCTTCCTTGTCAAAATGCAATTAGCTACAAATATATGAGTTGATTTCTGAACTTTCCATTGTATTCCACTGTTCTGCATGGCTATTCTTATATCAGCATCACACTATTTGGGCCTCTATAGTTTTGTAGTAAGCTTTTAAACTGGTAAATGTGAGTCCTTCAACATTTTTTTTTTTTAAGGTTGTTTGACTATTCAGGTTCCCTGGCAATTCTATATGAATTTGAGGATTGGCTTTCCATGTATTTCTCTGAAAAAAAAAAGAAGTCTCTTGCAATTTTCATGGGGATTGCATTGGATTTGTAGATCTTTTGGGGTAGATATTTACTTTTTTTTTTTTTTTCGTGGTACTGAGGATTAAACCCAGGGGTATTCTACCTCGAGCTACATCCCCAGTCCTATTTTTTTATTCTTTATTTTGAAACAGTGTCTCACTAAGTTGAGGAGGGCCTCACTAAGTAGCTGAGGCTGGCCGTGAACCTGGGATCCTCCTATCTCAGCCTGCCAAGTATTGGGATTAAAAGCATATGTCACCACGCCCAGCATATCTTAATAATTAATATTAATTCTTCTAATCCATAAACACAATATGTCTTTCCATTAATTTAAATATTCTTTAACCATTTTCAGCAAAAAATGTTTTATAGTTTTAATTATACATTTTTTACCTCCTCAGCTATTTATGTATGTATTTATTTATTTCTAAGTATTTTATCCTTTTATCTACTTTGGTTAAGTGATCACTTAACCATTTCCTTAGTTTTCTTTTTGGACTGTTCATTGCTGGTACATAGAAACACCACTGATTTTTGTGAATTGATCTTATATCCAATAACTTTTCTGAATTTTTTAACTATGGTAGTTTTCTTGTGAATTATTCAGGATTTTTTTATAATACAACTTTCTTTATTAAACACGATTTACAACATGTGTAACATACAAATTATCATCAACAAAACTTTGTCTCCAACATATTTCTATACAATACTGAACATTATTGAGCTTTCTATACTGTTTTGTTGGCTTTAAAGAATAGACAATGAGATATATAGTTGCATAGCTTCATATTATATGTAAAATTGATAGAAACATCAGCACTGTCACCTTTTAGGGGAAAAAAACCTGAAAAAGCCTAAGTCCATCCTCTTCCCCCCCTCTTTTATACTCCAAACAAACTAAGACAGGGTCACCATCCAGTATCTTAGGCATCTTCTCCTAAACCTAAAGGTAAAAGGTATCTTTTAATTCAACCACAGAAAAATGGCAAATAATTTCTCCTCATCCTGTCACTCATCACTGAGAAGACAAAATACACACAGCATTGTTACCACACATGCAAACAGCTATGAGTTTTAATAGGATCATGCCATCTGCAAACAGGATGGTTTTATTTCGGTTTTAAAGATTTGCATGACTTACAGTTTAAATTAAAATATTTTAACATCCTCAGGTCTTTCTAGGGGAGAAGATAAATGCTGATTAGCATTTTTAGACAGTGTTAAGTTTTATTTTAGTAGTTATTTGAAACGTTTAATACATTAACTTGACTTATTTTAGTCTATATTTAATATCTTGGTTAATCGAGATATCGATCAATAAAAAGTTAGAGGAAAACACAAGAAATAAATATGATTTTATTTGGAATAAAAAAATTTCTACTAAAAGAAAATCTAGATGTGATTTCTAAGAAACCAATAGTATATAATTCTGAATAGTATGTGATTAGCAAGGATGCATCTGGAATATATTGACAAAAGTAGGTAGAAAGATAGAAATTATACACTAGAAAACAATCAAAAGGAAGCTGGTCTACAATTTTAATAACAGGCACAATAGACTTTAGAGAATTCTACTCTACCTGCTCTTGAAAGGATACCAGTTAACAGAATCAATGGGAACAGGAAGAAGACGACTGGAAACAGCAGAAAACAAGGACGCTCGTGAGGAAATCAGGAATTAGGAAATGCTGTGACACAGCAGACAAGAATAGCCTGGTCAGTGTGTTGTCACAGCTGCCACTGTTGTCATCACCTCTGTTGCTGCTGCTACCGGCAGGATTCTGACCCTCAAAATTCCTTTCTTTCTTGCTTCACTCACTTCAAGTTGAGTCCCAGAAGCGTGCATCTCACTGGTGGGAGATTTGGTCTCACATCTGTCCTCCAGGCTGTTGTAAGGACTGAGAGGAAGGCTTGCCTTCTGTGTTGGAAATGGTGTCCCACCAACAAGAACAGTGGAGGAATACAGATTCAAGGAAACCAGGGAGACTTGATGAAGAACAGTATAAGCAAACACAAAATATTTCTGGAAAGATACAAGCAATTAGGAGGAAGTGCCAATCTGGAAGGAGAGAGATAAGATAAATGGGCTCTTGAAAATTCTATCTACTACATGTACATTTTTGCATGTTTTTATGATGAACTTGCATTTGGGAATGGCTTGTATGGTTTTTACAAAATAATTCTGAAAGTTATATTTTAAAAAGAACATTTGCCTTTAAGACTGAGAATTATATACCTATAGCACTTTTATACTTTCATGAGAATGAATGATGAAAACCTTGCTTCAGCAAAATTTGAGGGAGGAGAAATTTTCCTGGGACTATAGAGATTTCACTGTTGGCTAATCTACTTTTTTCCCCCTTGAAATGCGTTGGCTTCATCTACCTTTAGAAGTTCCTTCTGTTGAAAACTCTTGATGATTTTTTTTTCCTTCTGAAGCCTGCCAGATACTTTGTAGTCAAATAAATTGTCAGAAAAATTGCTGTATATAGAGATTCTGTAGAAAAAAAAATGTGGCCACTGCCTTCTCTGAGTTGCTCACTATTTTAGATCATGTATAAAACCCATTTAAAATAAAAGCTGCATCATATTATTTTTTAATTAATCATACTCCTAGGGAAATTTTGTTTTTAGTATATGTAAAGAATGTGTGTGTGTGTGTGTGTGTGTGTGTGTGAGAGAGAGAGAGAGAGAGAGAGAGAGAGAGAGAAAGAAAGAGAGAGGCAGATGAAACAGACACCAAGATTCATTTCAACTCCATAAAGCCAACATACCTATTTATATTCTAAGAGAAACAATCCGGAGTTAAAACTAAATGAAATTCCTACCTTTGCTAATAACACTTACACTACACCTAAAGTTAATTGTTCACAATATAACCCAAGAAGGTCACATCTTGGAGGTCTCTCCTGTGATACTTATGTATTCATTAACCATTACTTAATTTATTAATTTATTTCATCATCAGACCCTCTATTAAGTGACTCTTCTTTGGCAGTTTTTGTCCTAGATCAGAATAAATCAAATGCAGGGCAGACGAGAGAGATGCACTAACCAGGCAATTAACATAATGCAGTATGATAGATGCTTGATATTTATGAAGCATTGGAAGCTCAGAAAGGAGACAATTTGTAGACTGGTGTGAAGATTTGGAGGCATATGCGTTAGTCACCTTTCTAATTCTGTTACAAACATTGAGATAATCAACTTATAAGGAGAAAAGTTTCTTTTGGCTCACAGTTTTCAAAGTTTCAGTCTGTGATTGGTTGATCTGTTGCTTTTAGGCTTGTAGCGCGCAGCACATCACAGAAAGAAAACATGGTGGAGCTAAACCACTCCTCTTCACCAAGAAACAAAACCAAGGAAGAAGACAGGGCAGAGGTCTGCTACCTCCTTCAAGGGAACACCCCTATCATGGTGAGATATGGAATGTCCCCTGAAGACTTCATATATTAATGTTCAGAGTTGATGTGGTTAAGTCATGAGGGTTGCAAACTCATCAAGATGGTAATGGGTTTACTGGGTTGTAACCGAGGCAGTTAGGGCATGGAGGGAGAAGGTGGGTCCCTAGGGGCGTTGCCTTGGGAACTAGGCTTTTGTGTTTGAATCCTCTTGCTTGCTTGCTTGCTCTTTCCTGCTCTCAGCCTCCATGGTGTGAGAGCAGAGCCTTGTTCTCTTCCTCTCTGTGCTTCCTGCAGCCACGTCCTGACCTTTGCAGACCCAGTCTGACATAGACTGAACTCTGGAATCTCCAAAAACTGTGAGCAAAGAAATCCTTTTTCCTTTAAGTTGTGTAGTCAGCTGTTTTGGATTACTGCAGTGAAAATGTGGACCAAGACAATCCCCAATTACCTAAAGACCTCTCACCTCTTAAAGGTTTCACCTCTCCAAGCAGCATTACCTTAAGGACCAAACTTAACACCTTTGTGTGACATTTAAGATCTAAAGCAGTCTGCCAAGAAAGTGAACTTGATCTGAGTCTAAGGGATGGATGTACACATTACTAATGAATTGATAGGCTAGGATCTCTTAGAGATTTAGTGGCATCGAGGCAGAGTACTTTAGGGACACCATTGCTTTTAATGAATAGGAAAGATGACTTGCCTTGTGCGTAAGTCTGGATTGATAAGAAGGGATCTATAGTGGGCATCAGCTGTGTAAAGTCCAGTATCTATTTGCCTTCATTCTTGAAACTATAACCTGAATTCTATTTCATGTGGAAAATTAGCTCCTTTTCTACTCAGTCCCTTTATTTTGAAGAACCTGACATCTCTCTCTCTCTCTCTCTCTCTCTCTCTCTCTCTCTCTCTCTCTCTCTCTCTCTCTCTCTCTCTTTATCTCTCTCTCTCTTTCTTTCTCTCTCTCTCTCTCTCTCTCTCTCTCTCACACACACACACACACACACACACACACACACACACACACACACACACTATTCCTGAGGTGGAGCATAAGAACCTAGACCAATCACTACTGACCATGCCTTTAGAAATAGAAATTGGTGAAGATTTGGGCATGAGACTCTATCAAAACTAAAGTGAAACTTATTTGGTAATTTTCAGGGAAAATACATTCCATTTTTTTCTGTTAGCCCTGAAATCTGAGAGCATGTTAGGGTTGGAACTCCAGACAACCTCTCGCTACCATGCAATGCTTGATACTGAAGCCAACGTGACAGAAGGCAGAGTAAAGAGATGGAGAGAAACCAATTCCTAATTATATTTTCTGGGCCCTGAATCCAGTCATGTCATTTTATGGGAGCCAATACATTCCCTTTTTGTCCAAGTGAGTTTCATTGTATTTTTTTTTCAATTGTGACCAAGAGTCCAATTGATGCAGTCCCCAAAGAGAAACAGTGAGGTGCAGAAGGAAAGAGAACAAGACAATATTTATTAAGCAACTATTTCCCCCTCCCACATAAAGCTACGAATGGCTGTGTTTTCTTTTCGGTAATGTTCATAATAATCCAGGAACCCAAATGAAAAAAACCTGTCTTAGCTCAAAGGTCACCCGAATTCCAAATCCTACTCATTTTCCATCCTGCTGTGCTGGGGCTTGGGGTTGACAGTAGGCCAGCATTTCCTAAACTGTGATTCAGGGGATGCCAGTATTCTGTGAGATCTTAATAAATGTTATATGAAGAAAAATTCTATTTTGTCTTATAAACTCTTCACATGTAAGAAAAATATTAGTCCTTTGTATGTGTTAATCTGATTTTGTGTATCTTTAAAATGATCTTATTGGTGCATTGTAATTATACAATTTAGTGAGATTTGAAGTGATACATTTATATATGCACATATCACTTGGTGATTTTATGTCTCTTAAAAGTGGTTCAAGGGGTCTGATGATAGATCACCCACAGTAAAAATTAAAGATGGTTAAATAGTATGCATTGGCATAAAAGCAATATTTTCAAATTATATGATATGTTACTCTATAATTTTTATTTGAACATTTAAGTTTATACTTCCATATTTTGAGGGGCATTATTCCATGTATTGCTATTAGAGATTCATAGTACATGTGGCTATGTGGCCAACAAAAGAAAGTTTTGAATTAAAGTAGATTCTAACAGCTCACAAAGAAAATAACAACAAAAGCAGACAGAATATAAGTGAATGTGATTATTGACACATGCAATTGTGGTTGTCCTGACACAACCATTGGGTGAACTGTTCAAAACTAAATAACTAGCTATTTATGAAACTGATGTATATAAGAATTAAAATATAACACATTATTATTTTTGCTAAAATTTATTTTTGAAAACTGAGAATTTTGTAATATCCTGGAATTAAAACTAATTGCTGTAGTATATTTGATGCTGTGCTTAAAATGAAGATCTGACTCAGAAGTATCACTTTTGACTTAATTATTACATGTAAAAAGACACAGAAACACTTATGTAAAGTGATAGAAATTTTATTATGTTTATTATTTTATTATATTATATTTATTAAATTTTATTATATTTATTTACTTTAATAATAAATATTACTTTAGATATTTTAATTATTAACATTTTTAATTTTAAAAAATGGTTTAATTTCCTTAAAGGTATTTTTTCAGATATACAATTTTAAAGACAAATGAATAAATTTAAATTTATTACAGAAATTATTTCATCTTATTTTCATTTTCTTTTATAATATGAAGACTTTATTTTCTTGTGTTTGTTAGTTTTGCATGTTGAAGAAACTGCATTATGATTTTATTTTTTTTTGTCCTGAAAATGTGGAGATGTTATATAAGAGGTTCCCAATTCTTCTGTCACATCTTCTGACATTTAGAGGCCAGGTCTCTTTCAAAGAAACTCATGAGTAGTTTGGGGTATTGACAACTTGGTTATTGTCCTGACGGGCTAAATTTGGAGGAGATGGGATGAAGTCCACCTGCTAGAAGATCCATGTATACTAGTTTGGCTGCTCTCTAAGGGAGAATCTATGCAAGGCCAGTTTTATAAACTTGCAACCTTTGCATACACTCAGGTTCCTATGCTTAGTTTAGTGCTGTGCTCTTACTGTCTTGAGATTCTTAATCTTTTTATTTTTATTTTTATTTTTTGCATAGATCCCTGTAGTTCATTTTGCACTGGGTCTCCCAAATTATGTAGGTAGTCCTCTTTATAATCATTTAATGCCTATATTATATAAACTATATTACAAGAGATTTTAGAACCTACTCCACAGTTTATAACTCTTTATAGTCTAAAATTATATGTGTAAAGGGGTTTTTGTTTGTTTTATTTTTGCTTAACTAATGTTAAAACAAAGATTAACTCCCTTTATCACTCTAACTTCACCTCATGATAAATTTCATTTATGAATCCAACCAGCAGCTTAGATGAACATATTCAGTTACAGGACCAATTATTCACTTTTTAATCATATAAATGTGGAAGCAAGCCGGGCGTGGTGGCGCACGCTTGTAATCCCAGCATTCAGGAGGCTGAGACCGGAGGATCTGGGTTCGAAGCCAGCCTCAGCTACCTAGTGAGGCACTCCGCAACTTAGTGAGACCCGGTTTCAAAATAAAGAATAAAAAATAGGGCTGAGGGTATAGCTCGGAGGTAGAATGCCCCTGAGTTCAATCTCCAGTACCGCAAAAAAAAAAAAAAAAATAAATAAATAAATAAATGTGGAAGCAAGATTTAATTGATTTGTAGATACCACAATATAGAATTTTAATATAAATATACTTTTGCTGAAGCCAAAATTTTCTTTATTCTGTGTTGTTTGGGGTTTAATTGTTTACTAAACCCTGCAAGGGATGAAATCAGGTGACACTCCAATATTTGCTATATAAGATATTTTCTTTTATTAAAATCATAAACCAAGAGTAAGTTACCAATGAGTTCTGAATAGCAAGTTAAATACTTATGTTAAAAATTTGTTAAAATACACTAAAGCATTACAAAACTCCTCTCAAAGAAGGCAGAAAAGTAGTTGAATTTATTTATAAGCAATTTT
The DNA here is from genome assembly GCA_004027655.1 of Graphiurus murinus. Lineage (NCBI taxonomy): Eukaryota > Metazoa > Chordata > Mammalia > Rodentia > Gliridae > Graphiurus > Graphiurus murinus. The sequence continues at coordinate 8,440 of PVLC010005824.1, read as the reverse complement.
TATCTTCTTTTCTGCATGTTAAATTTTGTATTCTTAAACAATAGCCTGCAATGATTTAATCTTGAACCATATCAAAAGACATTTAGGTTACTTTATTTTACTTCCAAGAATATTTCTTATGAGTATTTAGTTTACACTTTTTTAAACTTGCTAGAACATATGTGAAACCACCCATAGTTCATTACTAATATTGAAAAATATAGGATATGTTTGCTACATCAATAGACAACTATTTGAAAAAATATATTTTGCTTGTAATTTTAATTTTCAAGTTTAATATTTTAAGCCTACAAATAATTTCCTTTAGAATTCATTTTAGGTGAAGAGGATTTTAATGTTCTTTACGTAACAAATGTTCTTTACCTGTAACAAATATATACTATCCCAGTTTCTGTTGTTCAGAAATATGGGGACAATTTAACTAGTAGCCTCTTCCTCAAGGTCTTTGGCTGGCTGTAATCCATGTGTCAGCTGGGCTACAGTCTCATCTCAAGGGTTGCATAGAAGAAGATCTGCTTCCAAGCTCAGTAGGGTGGTTGGCTCAAGTTTCAGTCACTCTTGGGATGAAGATCTCAAGCCTTCCTTGGTTCCTTGGTATACGTGCATATCCATTAAGAGGCTCATAATATAGCACCTGACTTACAAAGGATCAAAGTCTCCAAAAGAGATGAAAAAGAAGAGAGAAGAGGAAGTGATACACAGAGAGAAAGCAAACATAAGCCAGAGTCTTTTTGTAACCTAATTTCAGGAGTGACATACCATTACTTTTGCCATATCATATTCATTAGAATCATTACATTACATCCACAGAAGAGGATAATATGATATCATTAGCAGATTAGAGATGACAATATCCATCTAGATAAGGAAACTGAAGTAAAGGACTAGGTCAGCAAGAAAGAATAGCATTCCTGGTTATTTTAAGAGAGAATGTCAAGGAAGGAAAGAGTCCATCTGGGTAGCAAAATCCCTGACAGGTCCCAGACTAGTGAAAGAAGAAAGCCAAAACTATGGAATTAGCTGGTCAATTAAATGGTTCTAAGAGTTACTTCCACACACCTTCTGACATTTCCCACTCCTCTTGAGGAAATTGTTAAGAACCAATGGCAAAGAAACAAAAGTGCCTGAACACTTTTGAAACCACCGTTGAAAGATCAATTTATAACTAACCTATGCAATAAATTCCAAGAAAGAGAGAATAAAGAAAATGGAAGACAGAAATTTATTAAGGAAAAGAAAGAAGACAGTGTCCCCAAGCTAATGAAAGAGTGCGCAGGAAAACAAGCAAATGGATATATAGACAATCCTAGACACACAAAAAGTCAGAATGATAAAAAGGTAGTTTGAAACTTTCATATGAATAAGATTCTATCTAGAATATGACATAGAGTAAAGGAATACTAAGGCAGTTTTAAGAAACCACCAAATTGACCAATACATGCATAATGGAACTCTCTAAAGAAGAAGAGAAAGGATCAGAAAGCTTATTTTCAGAAATAATAGCTAAACTTCTCCAATATGGGCAACCAAATGGACATCCAAATTAAAGAATTCTAATGTTCTCCAAATAGGATGACAGCCCGAAAAGTCCATGCTGGGCACATCATAATCTGACTGTCAAAAGTCAAAGTCAAAGAATTTTGAAAGGAGGAGGAGAAAGACAATTTTATGTACATGGGAGCCCTCCTCTTTGCAGGCCAGAAGGGCATAGGAGATAAATTCAAAGTGCAGAAAGGCAACAAACTGCCAAACAAGAATAGTATATCCAACAAAACTGACTCTCATAAATGAAGGAGAAATAAAAACACCCCTAGATAAACTAAAGATGATGGAGTTCAACACCAGTAGATTTCCCTTAAAAGAAATGCTAAGGGGAGTCCTTCAAGTTGAAACAGACAGATAATAGACTTCAACATAAAAGATATGAAAGAATAAAGCTCACTGGTAAACGTAAATATATAGGCAGATACAGAATAGTATAATATTGTAATGATAGTGCATAGATTATTGTGTGTGTGTGCGTATGTGTGTGTGTGAAGGGCATTCCACCTCTGAGCTGTACCCCAACCCCATTTTTTATATTGAAACAGGGACTTAAGTTCCAGAGTCTGGCCTGGAACCTGCGATCCTTCCATCTCAGCCTCCCAAGTACTGGGATTACAGGCATTTGCCACCACCCCATGTTCATGAATCGCTTTTAATTCTGTTATGGAAATTAGAGTCCAAAAGAATAAAAATATGGGGGCCTGCAAAGATTAATGGATGGCAATGTATTGCCTAGCATGTATGACGCCTCGGGTCTAATCCTCAGCACCACACACTCAAAAAGTCTAAAATCTATAAAATATGTTAATGGATATACAATACAAAAAATGTAATATTTGACATTGATGAATGTGTTGAGGTAAAATAATAGTTTTTGTATGTGGTTAAACTTTTCCATTTAAAATATATTTTTATAACTGTAAGAAATTTTCTGTAAGCCCCATGTTAGCCACAAAGAAAACACCTATAGAATATATGCAAAGAGAATGGAATCAAAGCATGTCACTACCAAAAGTTCAGTGAAACACAGAGAGAGGCAATCAGACAGGAAAAGAGGTACAAAAAACTATAAGACAAGTGGGGCAAAAAAGCTACATGACGGAAAAAAAATGGCCATAGTACATTTGTCCTTATCAGGAATTGCTTTTCATTATAAATTTTTATTATTTTATATATTTTTATATGTGCATGCATTACTTGACAGAATTTTAGCAATTTTTATAATAGATAAAAGCTACTGGCATGTTGAATAAATTGTTCAAAGGAGATGCAATCAAATATACCTTGGAGAGAATATTGCTTCTTTTTAGATAAAACAGATAAAAGGTGTTTTGGTTTTGCAAAAGGTAGCAAAGCTCACATAAGAATAAGGAATAAAGACATAAAGAGCAAGAAAAAGTTAATCTTTTCTATAAACTCTTAGAATCTATGTTTATAAGAGGCATTGTTTTTTTCTTCTTCTTCTATGAGACTAGATCGGGTACAGACAGTAGATTCAGTGGGAAAGAAAAGGACAAAAATTTGAAAGTTTTGGTCCAAAAGAAACCCAGTAGAGAATTCTCCATGATGAAGGGAATTTTCTGAACCCTAATGATTGGTTTCAAAATGTAAGTGTTCTATTCTGTTATATCCTTTCCCTCTCTCTGCAGCAAAGCTGTTAAACAGCACTGCTTTCTGTTGGTGATGCTGAATGGAGAATGAAGAAGGGATGTTCGGGGGCAGTGAATAGAAAATGGGATATTGCTCTGATGTGCTTCTTTGGGTAACTTATATAGTTCCAGGAAGTGACTCACAGCAGAATGAACATGTCCCTGGTGAAGTGAAGAGATATTAAAAGCCCTTAAATTGAGGACAATTAAAACATGAGAAGAAAAAATGATGTTTTCTCTAATACAGTAAAGATAATTTGGATGGCAATGGGGTTGTGACATCATTGTCAGGTTACACTTGCTTGCAGAATTAAATTAAATAACTAAATTTTCAAGACTACCAGTTCTTCACTAATTTCTGCGTTTCAATCTACAAAGCGAGCACCAAACTAGGCTCTAGGCTTCCTTATATGGCCCTATATTCATAGAACACAGTTCGACTCAGGCTTCTTTTTTTTTTTACTTTCTTTGAGTCTCTCATCAATCTAGTTTCTCTAAACGTTTCCACAATTCTCCTTTTGGACTTGTCAGAATTTCAAGATCTATTTTCTTTTGCTGAACTTGGCTAGTGCTCCTCCACTGAGAGTTTCCTCCCAGCTTTGGTCTGCTTCTGCTCCTGGGCACTTTTGGTTTGAATATTGCCTTAAGGGTGTAATTCATTCTCTCTCTCTCTCTCTCTCTCTCTCTCTCTCTCTCTCTCTCTGATTCAGTACTCGAACATGAAATTTAATAGTCATTATGATAGAGGTATACATTTCTTTTTTTTTTTTTTGCGGTATTGGGGATGGAACTCAGGGGCATTCTACCTCCGAGCTATACCCCCAGCCCTATTTTTTATTCTTTATTTTGAAACCGAGTCTCACTAAGTGGCGGAGTGCCTCACTAGGTAGCTGAGGCTGGCCGCAAACCTGGATCCTCCGATCTCAGCCTCCCGAATGCTGGGATTACAAGCGTGCGCCACCACGCTCGGCTAAAGGTATACATTTCTTGATGTCAGGGATTTCTCCTAATTTTATTCCATTATTTAATATTTCTTCATTGGTTTAGTTGCTTCACTGTTCCCATCTGACTAGACTCCAATCTTTCTGTCCCACATGCTATATCATTTTGTGTAAAATGAAGCCTATTGCCAAGGTAGTATTTGCTTTGAGGCATTATCTAGGAAAATAATGTAGTTGTCAATAGAGTGTACAGTACTTTGAGTTGAAGATAGGGGATAATTTAGAAAAAAAAATAAGTCTAAGGATTTTTGAATCCAGATACAATGAGGTAAGCATGGTTTAAATGTGATATTAAACAAAATCTGGATTTCATTGCCTAAATGTTTGAGATTTAATTTTGTGTATTAAATGTTTTTCTTTAATGGGGATGAGAGTTTTCCTTTTTTACATATTATATAGAACATAGTTTATATAATAACATATTGCATATTTGAGGACTTGTTTAATTATATACTAATGTGAATTTAAAGATTTGTCTAAATATATACTGGAAATATATTTATAAAATTTTATTAATAATAATGATTACTCCTATCTCTCCATCTGATTATCTTAGATTCTATTCATGATTTTGAACCATGGAGCATCATTCTTTGCTTTAATGAAAAAATTATATAAAATATGAATTATGCACATCTTTTAGTATTCCTTCAATCTGATAACAGCCTCATAATATACATAATTCCATAATCACTTCTATATTGTATTTATCCTACCAAATTTTTTCTCCTAGATTTGACTAGGAACAGTTTTGTGGAATTACTTGGCTACTCTCTGTAAATTTAGGCTCAAAGTTCAGGGAAAGATTCTAGTAAAGTTACATTATACTAAATATGCATGCTTACCTGAGCCCTCCAAAAGTCCTCTGCAATGAGGCTTCAACTCCCCAAAGCCAAGAAAGCAGAAGAGGTGATGATTGAATGTGAAAGGTGATAAACTTCTACATGACATAAAACAGATGGATGAATGATAACTGATTCAGAAAGCCATAGAAATCTGAAAGCTGTCTGCCTTGCCAAGAAGCAAGCAAAATTTCATGGAAGAAAGCTGGAAAGGCTGAGCAATTGGAGGCCAGAAGTCTTCTAAAGATAGATGGTGTGGGGTGGATCTTAAATTAAAGGACTACATTGAAAATGTGGAATTATATCCTCACATCCCCTCCCTCACCTCAAATATCCTGACCGTGACCCTTCACTCATCTGAACAAAGACCTCTTTGTGGAGTGTTGACATGGAATAACACCAGCAATTCTATGGCATGGTCTTAAGGACACCAGTTATAGCTGAGAATAGTAGTGTAGATTAAGTAAAAATTTACATAATGGCTAGTGATATTCCAAACTCTCCTCATTTACTTAGCTTTAGTATCCTGGTAGCCATGCTTACATCACTCAATAAGAAGTCTGGAGCATTTTTCTCAGAGGAAATGACCAATTCAGAAGGAAGATCTGTCAATACCAATAGTGGTATTTTATATCATTTAGCTGGATGTTTATCCCATTACCAACAGTATCTTACCCTTTGGCAATCCTTCCTATAGATACAAAGGTTTTTTTCACCATTATTCTTAAATTTGAACAAATATTCACAATGAGTTCATACTATAATATCCACTGTAGCTTTCACTACACTATTAATGAGCTTCTACTATGTACTAGGCAAAGTTTCACATTCTGGGAATATAGAAGTAAATTAAACAGTTAAAATTCAAGTTTTTAATAGAGCTTCAATTTTTGTAGGGGAAGACAGCTGGTAAATGTTTAAAAATAACAATAATTTTAATGAACAAAAAAAGGAAAAAGAATAAATAGGGAAAATACTAGAAGTAGAAATATAAAGAATTAAATTTTTAGAGAAAGAAAAGAATATATTGTCTTTACTTGATAAGAACAAAAATTGTACAGTGAAATGAGAAAAGAATAAAAACATCCCCTGGAAGAAGAGGTCCTGAAAATGAACACTAAAATAGCAGAAACATGAAATCAATAGGGAATTTGAAATTGAGGGGATAAAATTAAGGAAATTTATCAGAAGTATAATCAGAGACAGAAATACAAATGTCCAACTTCCCAAGGTATCAATACCCCAAACCAGGGATGCTACATTTTATATATTCAATGAGCCTCCATCAACACATCATTTCATTATTATCACCCAAAGTCTGTTGTCCACATTAGGTTTCATTAGCTTGTTGTGTATCCTAGCAGATTTGGCATGTGTACAGTGCAAACTATCCACTATTACAGTATAATACACAATACTTTCATTGTCCTAAATTTCTTCTGTGCTCTGCCTACTCGTTTCTCCTGATAATCACTGACCTTTTTATGTCTCCATAGTTTTTGCCTTTTCTAGAATGCCATATGATTAGAATCAGTATGTTGCCCTTTTAGATTAGCTACTTTCACTCAGCAATATGCATTTAAGGCTCCTCTCTGTCTTTTTATGGCTTGATAGATTATTTCTTTTTAGCGCTCAATAATATTACGTAGACTACATAAGTACTCTATGATCTGTTTTAATACATGTTTTACTACTACTTGAAAAAGTTATGTATTCTATAATTATTGAATGAAGTATTTAAATATATCAACTGGGTCAAATTAGTTAATGCTATTATTTAAAAAATCTACATACTTATTCTTTTTCTTTTTTGTATCATCCTGTTCGTTATTGAGAGTATTGTGTCAAAAATCTCCAACTAAGATTTAAGACTGTGCATTTAATTCTATCAACTTTTAATGATATGATTTTTGTGAATACAATAACCCATTTTTAAATGTCTATTATACTCCTAAGAAGCATCATTCTTAGGATAGTTTTGTTTTTCTATTCCTTTTCAATCACGCTGCACTTACTAAAGGTTTCAATATGGCCAGGAGATTCATTTCAGTGATGTAGCAATCATTTCTTCTTATGTTCATGGCTTATTTGGTAAATCTCACTTGCTGTTCTACATGGTTGGATGTAATAAGGAAATAAATGTCATTGATTAAATGAGCACATGTAAAACCTGTTTATTTGTTATAAAAAAGAACAGTTGAATATGGCTATTTTAAGCGAAATGGAATTTGTTAGAAATACGTGGATGTCAGCCTGGTGTGGTGGAGCATGCTTGTAATCCGAGTACTTGGGAGTCTGAGACCGGAAGATCTGGGTTTGCCACCAACCTCAGCTACTTAGTGAGACCCTCTGCAACTTAGTGAGACCCTATTTCAAAACAAAGAATAAAAAATAGGACTGGGGGTGTAGCTTGGAGATAGAATGCTCCTGGGTTCAATCCCCAGTACTGTAAATAAATAAATAAGTAAGTAAGAAACATGTGGATGTCTTCACTTTGGCGAGAAAACGGGTAATAAATTGGAGTACTCTTAGGATATATATATATAGTAAGAACTAAATACTCTGTTAAGGAAATATGAGTAACTCGAATAAAAGTGAGATGTCTACTTGGAATAAGAGGCTGCAGGAAAGTAATATATTTTAAGTTCTTTGCTATAAACGTGAGAACTAGAGTTGTATGGACAAGACTTCTATTCAAAATGGGTCACTTGAGGAGAGTTTAATAAGGAAAATATTTTCAAAGCTGTAGACTATGTAAAAGTCTGTTATCATCCTTGACCTGAAGGGACAACTAATGATAGCTATTTCCAGAATCTGAACGAGATACTCTTGTAGGGAGAGAGAAGCCTTGAGATGAACTATGACCTCCACAGGGAAGGATCTGGAGAGTCATTCATCTGACCTCATCATTCTCCTTTGCTCCAATGTCCAAATTTCATCAAGAGTTTTGATAAATTGTGTTGCTTCAAATGGAATAGTGTACAGTACTGAAAGCAAGTGAATCATAGTAGTTTGCAGATATGAAAGGATTTCTTAAATCTAAAATTAAGTTAAAAGGAAAAGACTCAAGAAAATTCATATATAGCTTTAAAATAGTCATCATTAAAATATATTACTTGACATGTCAAGTCTAGATGGTTAAACCTTAAAGAAGGGCAAAAAAAAAAAAAAAAAAAAAAAACATAGCCGGGCGTGGTGGCACACGCTTGTAATCCCAGCATTCGGGAGGCTGAGACCGGAGGATCCGGGTTCGCGGCCAGCCTCAGCTACCTAGTGAGGCACTCCGCAACTTAGTGAGACTCGGTTTCAAAATAAAGAATAAAAAAATAGGGCTGGGGGTGTAGCTCGGAGGTAGAATGCCTCTGAGTTCAATCCCCAGTACCGCAAAAAAAAAAAAAAAAAA
>PVLC010005823.1:0-73498 GCA_004027655.1 Graphiurus murinus | reverse complement strand
GCTTCTGGCCAATCAGGACTTGACTCGTATCTGAGCTCCAATTGGTCAGGAAAGCTAGCCTGCACATAAGCTGACATTGCTGTTTTACCACAACGCCTTATTAGGAGTTGTTTACTGCACTGAGGTACTTTACTGCACTGAGGTACTTTACTGCAGTTGCCATCTTTTAGGCGCAGCAGCTTCACCGCTCCCAACAGTACCTCTTTCTGTATCTTCTGTATCTTGACATTACATTATACATTTGCTTATATTTTAAAACTTGATGAAAAATTGTGCACTCTGATAGATCATTAGATATATGAGAGAGAGTTTATGATGATGATTAATAATAAATAATTAAAAGCAAGGGAAGTATCAATATGACACATTCCAGGGACATCAGGCCATGTAAACATTGGGTAACATCAATATAGTTTTGCTTCATAAATATACAGTTATAAATTCAAAAATGAATGAATAGTAAATGAGGAATAATAATATTATACCAAGAAGTATATTAGGAATATAAAGGAATTATTTTTATTAGAATTCTAATAAAACTTAAAGCCTGTAAGGTTTCTATATAGTGTTTTGTAGAGACAGATAAATCCTTGATTTTTTTCTGTTGATTGAGCAATTTCTTTCCTCATAAATGCCCTTTGATCTTTTGATAACCATCCTCATATAAAGCATTATTTCACAAATCATATATTTCATCATTTGAATTGCTCCTTATTTGCATTTCATAACTGACTTTTCATGACCATGTATTCATACTTAATTACTTTTTTATAAGCAATATTTCATACTTGATAAGGGATTTTGCACAATTTATAAATAAATGCATCAGCATTCAAAACATTTACTTAATATCAAACAGATTCTGAAGGAGAGTTTACAAATTCAAAATGCTTTAAGCATTGACCAGGCTCGTTTTCAGATGTTATCTTCTTGTTGATGTTCCAAGTGCCCTGTCAACATACAATTAATTTTATTATCTGACTAGTAATAAGAGTAGGCATACTAACTACTGAAAATTTTGGAGAAAGGCCAGATAATTTTGTAACATGTTGTTTCACTCAACCCCAGCCTAAGCACTAACAGTGCCAGTGCTTATGTCTGAAACACAAGTAGGTCAGTGTCTAAGAATACCTCTGAATTATACTTTTCTATTATTCTATCCAACAGTTTGTAACCAATATGAGCATGAAACAGTTTGATTATAATCTGGTTTTTCTAAGCCTTTCTGTTTCTAGTTCCTGAACTATAAAACTGAATTGCATTTTTTCTGCCTTTGATTTTCTATAACTTTCTTCATTTTCTATTGTTGCCATAGCAAATAATATAAAAAATAGTGTCTTAAAACAACACTCCTATATTATTTCACATATATTATCTCAGAGTTTTGTGGTCAGAAGTCCAGTATAGTTTCTGGAGGGCTAAAATCAAAATGTTTATAGGTACTATCTGTCTTTTGGGATGCCTTCAAGAAGAACCTGATCTCAGATTCATTCAGACTGTTGATAGAATCCATATTCTTGTGACTGGAGGGATGAGGAACATGTTTCCTTGCTAGCTGTCAGCTGAGTACCACTTCCATCTCCCTGAGGCCTCCTTCTATTCTTTGCACAGGGGCCACTGAATATAAGAGCCAAAAAAGACATGCCAAGTTCTTCTTAAACTTGAACACTTTCTGACTTTGCTTCTCTAGCCTCTGAATGACTTCCTTCTTCTACTACAACAATTTGCTTTAAAGGACAAATAACTAAATTCTGTCCATCTATATAATACAGTATACCCTTTATGCTACATTGTCTATAATTTTAATATCAAGTACATGGTTCTTTTTTTCACATAATGTTACATATTCCAGATATTAAAACATGGACATTTTTTAGGAGATCATATTAACCACGCTAGTACACTGTCTTTGCACAAATTACAACTTTTCTCTATAGTGTGGGGTAATATAAAGGATAAACTGTTGAGAACATAACTTAGAAAGTTATATTTGTATATTTTAAATTAATCTCATTTTATTAACATGGAGTTACAGATATAATTCCTTTTTTGTCTAAAAATAATATTCCTTGGAAACCAATATAAATAATTTTAAGGCTTCTCATTTCTTAGAAGGATTCCTTTCTCTTAACTTCAGACATAGACTTTCAAAGGAGAACATTTCTTCTTTTTTCACTGTCACTATTTTATAAAATCAATTTGAAGTTTTAAATTTTTAAAAGATATTTCTTGAATTATGTTGAGGTTACATCCCGAGGTTATTGGAAATTGAAAATACCATAAATTTCAAATGTATTTTTTTTTTTTTTTTTTTTTTTGCGGTACTGGGGATTGAACTCAGGGGCACTCTACCTCCGAGCTACACCCCCAGCCCTATTTTTTATTCTTTATTTTGAAACCGAGTCTCACTAAGTTGCGGAATGCCTCACTAGGTAGCTGAGGCTGGCCGCGAACCCCGATCCTCTGGTCTCAGCCTCCCGAATGCTGGGATTACAAGTGTGCGCCACCACGCCCGGCTTCAAATGTATTTTATACACCTAATTTACCAAGCCTCATAGCTTAGCAACACAGTGCACACTAGAGTATCTGTTGTTCATCCTCATAATCCTGTGACTTGGAGTTGTGACTTATTGTCACTGCCTGGCATTGCAAAATAGCATTATACTGCATATAACTATCCTGAGAGAAGATCAAAACTCAAAAATTGAAGTGTGCATTCTACTAAATGTGTACAGCTTTTGTTGCACCATTGGAAAAAAATGTGGGACAAGAATTATAGAAGAAGAGGATGAAAAATGTGGTATATGTATGTCTTCAATTTGACCTCATGACTAGGTGTGTTTCCTCTACTATTAAGGGAATGGGAAAGGGAAAAATTCTTTAGATCTCTTTCAGAGATCGTGTGAAATATGGAACATGAGCAGAAAATAGATTTCTGATGCTATCTTGATCCAGATATCTTACTTGTATCTTGAATAAGCTTAAAGTTGTTCCTGGACTTAAGTCATGAAAAAAATAAAAAAAAAAGCCAGGGTGGTAGTGCAAACCTGTAATACCAGTACATGGAAGGTGGAAACAGGAGGATCACAGGCTCGAGGATAGCTTCAGGAAGTAGTGAGACTCTCATCAACCTAGCAAGACTCTGTTTCAAGATAAAATTAAATAGAGCTGGGGGTGTAGCCCTGAGTTTAACAGTTCAAACTCCAGCAACACACACACACACACACACACACACACACACACACACACACACAGCTGAATTAACCAGAATTTGTGTATCATAAGGGATATCATACATATCTTCTTCAATTTTTTTCTAATCAAAATCTTATACGTATTTTTATTTACTAGCAGGATCATTTTAAAGTATAGATCTCTGCTTTTATCTCATTCTCCTTGTACCTGTGTGCACATGCACCTAGCAATAAGCTTATAGAGAGAAAGTGAAAGCTGCCAGGTCTTAGTGTCTAGAGCTCAAGATATCACAGCATCATTCCTTTATTTCAGGAGGATTTTACTTTGTGTAAGAAAGTATAGAACAATGATTAAGAGCAATGGTACTTAAAATTACTATTGCTCTAATGTCTAAGACTAATTTTCCCCACATAAAATTGGGAAGTAAAATAGTTTATGTTAAAAGGAATTTGGCTGAGTAAAATTCTATTGTGTACATATCCCATAGTTTTGTAATCCATTCATCTGTCTATGGACATTTTAGCTGTTTCCATATTTTGGCTATTGTGAATTGTGCAGCTATAAACATAGATATACATGCATGGGTCTCATAGTTTGGTTTCCATTTTTTTGGGTAGATACCCAGAAATGATATTGCTGGATCATATGGTAGGTTCATTCCCATTCATCTATGGGATTTGTACACAATGGAATTTTACTCAGCCATAAAGAAGAACAAAATCATGTTATTTGCAGGGAAATGGATGCAACTGGAAAACATTATGTTAAGTGAGATTAGTCAGTCACAAAGAATAAAAAAGCATATGTTCTCCCTAATATGCGGATGCTAGGGAGAAGATGGGGCATAAGAGGGACTCCAGATGAAAAAGGAGAAACCCTAGATAACCAAAGAAGTTGACTTAACTGAAGGTGATGGACGGGGGGAGAGGAGGAGGGGGGCACCCTAATACACATGATGTACTTTCACAAATATATCAAAATCAATCACTAAACTGAAGTTGAGAAGGAGGGAGGGTAAGAGAGTGAGGTGGGAATTGGGGAAGGGGTTAAATGAGAAATGTATGCATATATGCCTTTATGAGCTTGTACCTAACAAAGATGTATGATTACAATGCACCAACTAATAAAAAGAAGACCCCCACAAATACCTGTAAAAAAAGGAACTTGGGTTACTTTATTAATAATTCTTCATAGCAAATATATACTCATGCAGTATTTTATTTTAAAAGCCCTAAAATTAATCAGCATAATTAAATTATTTAGCAATTTAACTTTCTTTTCAATCAATAGTTCTAAACTAAAAATAAAAAAAAAAAAACAATGTGTATTTCTGTATCTTCTGTTCTTCTTTAAGATGATTTTATGGTTTGGATTTAGAATGTTCTACATACCTCATAAAAACAAGGTAGCCATATTAGAGTTGGGCTTGGTTGAGGAGGGTCCCTGGAGGTGTGGCCTCAGGGATTATATATGGTTTCTTCTTCCTTTATTCACTGTCTCTTGCTTCTCATCTCCAGGATGTGGGGGCAGAAGAGTTGATCCTTCATTTTCTCTCTCTCTTTTCTACTGCCATGCCCTAAGCTCCACATATTTCAGCCAAACTAACATGGACTGAACCTCTGAAATCTCTAGATCTAGGGAGCAAGTAATTCTTCCTTTCTCTAAGTTGTGGTGGGCAGGCATTTTGGATAACAGCAGTGAGAATGCTGAAACAGTTGAGAATTTTATTCATCCTTTGCAGCCCCATAATGTTTAGGTTACTTAAAATAATGAAATAGTCATCTGAGCGTGGTGGTGCACGCTTGTAATCCCAGCATTCGGGAGGCTGAGACTGGAGGATCCTGGTTTGCGGCCAGCCTCAGCTACCTAGTGAGGCACTCTGCGACTTATTGAGACTTGGTTTCAAAATAAAAAATAAAAAATAGGGCTGGGGGTATAGCCCAGAGGTAGAATGCCCCTGAGTTCAATCCCCAGTACCGCAAAAAAAAAAAAAAAATAGTCGACGACACCAGAATTTTATAATTGTAGCCATTAGACTTTAGTTAATGTTTAAAACTGTTATTGTATATTATGTGATTAAATAAAAGGTTATTAAAATATTATTTACTTATCAAGGAGAACATTTCCACAGTCATTTTAAGTTAGGGAATAATTACCTGAGATGACATATTTTATTATTTTTTAACACATGTATATAAATAACATGTGTGTCAACTATATAAAATATGAAACTTGAAACACAATATTGTGTTGCTTACTATATATACATTTACTCTTCAGTTTTTAGTACATTTTCAAAGAATAATCACACAATAAATAATCAAGATCAATGTTTATAGTATTAAAATAATACCTTTATTAAATCAGTTGTTCATATTTTATTCCATCAATTTCTCTATTAATGTACTTATTATCTTGTTTTATTTTTCTATTGCAATATCCAATTTAAACTGCACATTATATTTATTTTTCATGTTTCTTTAGGCTTTTTCAAACTCTAGGAGTAAAATAGTCATTTCTTAGCTTTCATGACCTTGACTTTTTTAAAATTATAGACTACTTATTTTGTGGAATGTTCCTCAATTTGGGTTGACTCGTGCTTGCTAATGACCCTTCAAATGATGCAGTTTTGACAGGAAATATCATAGTAGTGATGCTGTGTCCTTCTCAATGCATTATATCAGGAGACACATGCTATCAGTTAGTCCCATTATTGATGATGTTAACTTTGATGATTTACCTAAGTTGACAGCTGTTAGTTTAACACACTATAAAATTACTAGTTCCTTCTTTAAAAAAAAAGAGTAATTTGAAAGAAGTTAATTTGAAAATATGTAAATATTCTGCTCCTCATTAAACTTTTACCTACCGGTTTAGCTCCCAGTTTGGATTTTTTTGTCCTATTCAATTATTATGAGAGTTGCTGAATGTGTTTCTAACTCCATCATTCCTTCTAGCTATCACCCTTTTAAAAGTTTTTTTCAGGTAATCGAGGACAGCTCAAGCTGATCTCCAGGGATACCTGGATGTTTGAAATTGATTCTTGGTCAAAAAAGGGGGTAGATAGGAAGACTAACTAATGACTTATAATGCACTGCTTAAAGTTTGAAACTTTCCTGGTATCACCAGGTCAGTTTAAATATCTATGGCTTATACCTGATATAAGTAGTTAACACAACTTGGCTTGACTATGTAACATGAAGGGGATAAAAGTTCCCACTGGGATTTTTGGGAAGCTCTTTTAAAATCAATATTTCTTACACAGATGACAGTGATTTCTACCCTAGAGGTAAAACATATCTTGTGTAAATAATCCTAAGAGACCATGCCTGCAAGTACTTCAGGCTAATGGTGCTTATCTGCACATTCTTTATCCTGCTATGCTATGTATCCTTTGCTTTACCTAATGACTTTCTTTAGTATACCCTTCAAAGTTTTGTGACTCCTTTCAATTATTTGGTCTTGTGAAATTTCAACATTATACTGTAAGAAAAAACTTTTCCTATTCTCCTATTCATTATGTATTCATTGTTATCAAACGCAACATGCATTTATTAATCATTGCCTTATTACACAAAAGTCTGATAATATCATTTATTTGTGTGTGTGTGTGTGTGTGTGTGTGTGTGTGTGTGTGTGTGTGTGTGTGTTATAGGGAATTGATCTCAGGACATTCTACCTCTGGGCTGCATACCCAGACCTATTTTATGTTTTAATTTTTGGGGGGATTAGTCATTGCTTAGTGTTTCTCTCCTCTCCTCTCCTCTCCTCTCCTCTCCTCTCCTCTCCTCTCCTCTCCTCTCCTCTCCTTTTATGCATATATTGGTTCATTGGAATGATATATCATAGTGAGATTCAAGGTGATGCAAGCATTCATGCACAGAGTAATTGGTGTGTTTACCTCCAGGACCCATCTGGCTACCAACTCCTCCCCATACATATTAGTGAGGTTAGTAGTGATATTTTCATATATGGACATAGAATTATTTGAACTATTTCCTTAGTCAGTTCTCCTCTTTCCCTCCTCATCTTCCTTCCTCAATCCCCTTCCACTATTCTACTGATCTCTCTCCTCATTTATCTAAAGTCCCTATGCTTTAATTTTTGTAAGAGGGTCAAAGTTGCTAAAGGCCTCACTAATTGCTAAGGCTGGCCTCAAACCTGCCATCCTCCTGTCTCAGCTTCCCAAATACTGGAATTACAGGTATGTACTAATATTCCTGCTTACTATAATTTATTTTGGCATTTAAATATAAAGTTTGATTATTGGGAGTCTCTTCAAGTTGTCTTCATTGTCTTTTTAATAAGTTTAAGGAAAGGAAGAATTTGTTTTCTTGTAAACATTTCAGCTTCATGATTGAAGCCCCTAGAACAAAAGATAGAATGGCAAGATAAAAACATGCAAATATATTTAATGTGAAAGTTTTATGTTCCATAGAAATCTTCATAAAGAAATAAAAATGCAAAGAAACCATTAAATAGTCTTGCTTTTTAAAGTAAGTTTGATGAAGAATGAGAAGTTGTGGAAGAAAATGATAGGACAAAAAGAGTGTTATCTAATGTTAAAGCAATGATAAATTCAGAAAGTTCTCTACATTCAGATTCTTTTTTGTGTGTGTCCCCATCTTCATAAGTAAGGATTTTTTTTTCTCCAGACATAGTGAGGACACCTTTCACATGAGGATCTTATGACCTGATTCAGGGGAAGGTCCTTACATCCTTCTTAGGTTTTATGACCTACTTCAGGTGATTAGGATGGAAGAAAATTAGAATGTCCTTCTGGCTTCTGTCATTTTCTCAAATTCCTTCAGCTTAAAATATTCAATATGCCAAAAGACAGAGTTTGGGATCATGTGTCCTGAACCCCCTTCTATGTTACTATTTAATTATTTATTGAAAAGTCCATCTATGTCTAGGAATTTAAAAGGTTTTTTTTTTCTTTCTTTTTTTATTATTATTTTTTTTATTGGATATTTTGAAGTCCAGTGTGGTGACACCCACCTGTAATCCCAAAACTAAGGAAGCTGAAACAGGAGGATTTCAGGTTCAAGGTCAGCCTTAGCAATTTATTTAGGCCCTCAATGACTTAGTGAGACCTTGTTTCAAAATTAAAAATAAAAAAAATAGGGCTGAGGGTGTAGCTAAGAGGTAAAATGCCCTGGGTTTGATACTATATATATATGTGTGTATTTTTTATTTGTTGTTTTTTGATCTTCTAGACATGCTGAATATGAGCTCTTTTTGTAGTTGTATGGAGGATCTGCATTTTTTTATGTGTGAGAAAATGCAGAGATATGTAGACATTGAGGGCCATTATTTTTCATCTCCATCTCGATTAGTATCCTGAGTAATTTATAAGTTATTTATTAAAGCTGAACAGCATAAGATAACTCCCAGGATCCAGTACTACAGTTCAGTGGACGAAGGCTTACCTAGCATGCCCTGGGCCCTGCCTTCAATCTCTAGCATTGTAAATAATAATAGTAATAATAATAATAATAATAATAACATAAATATTATAAGCTGACATCATTATAATTTTAGCTACTTAGTAAGATGAGGAGATGAATCTCAAGTTTGAGGCCAGTCTGTCAAACTTAGCAGGATCTCCTCTCAAAAATAAAGAATTATGGCTGGGAGTATAGTTAATGGTGGAATACCTTCAGAATTATTCCCCAGTAGAAATAAAAATGATTCTTTATATATATATAAATATGTATAATTTATTT
Source organism: Graphiurus murinus (assembly GCA_004027655.1). Classification (NCBI taxonomy): domain Eukaryota; kingdom Metazoa; phylum Chordata; class Mammalia; order Rodentia; family Gliridae; genus Graphiurus; species Graphiurus murinus. The sequence goes on along the minus strand of PVLC010005823.1, from coordinate 64,574 downwards.
TACATACATGTGTAATTTACACATATATAATTTATTTAGAATAATGCTTAATAATTTAATTATATGTAGCACAAAACAGAGCCTTTAAAAGGTATTGTGGAAATCACATTATCTTATAATGAAACCATCCTATATGGGAAGAGTTTGCACAAGAGAGACAGAAAGAAATATATTTATTTTTCTTATGGCACTCTCAACTTTCTTTCATGAACATTGACTTATTACTATATAATCTAAAAATGACCCATAACATAGGTTCTAAGAAAAAAATTAGCAACCTGTGATGAGATGTTAAAGAAAAGGACAGAAAATTAAATTACTAGGACATAATTCTGAATTCTTTCTAAGTTAAAAAATTTCCATAGCACATTTGTTAAGGCTGCCTCTGGGATCTCTCCTAGATGTGCACTAAAATGGCATAGATAGAGACACATATTCCATGAAATCAATTCTCCCTCTTTAAATTTTCTTGTTCTGTTGTGATGACTATTGCATTGATTTTAGGTGTAAATTCATTAAGCTTGCCTATTTATTCATTTTTATTTCCTGTTTCAATGATTCTTCTCCTTCATCTATCTACTTATTCATATATGACACCTAGATGCTGAGAGCAATGACAACTATATTCGTGAACATCATCTATGGATAAATGTATAAATAACCATCTAACCTTTAAATATCGGGATAATCACTCAGCAAGCCAAAGGCATAGATGTCACCAGTTTTAATGCGCACACTGATTTGCTCTTGGATTTTTATCACTTACAACCATTAAGAATTGAAAGGATAATTTATCTTGAAGGTTGAAGCATGTGTCTTTTAACTGAGTGTTATCTAGGGACAAAAAAAAAGGAACCATAAACAGATGGATTGGTTCTCTGTGCACTAAATCTAAAGGGTACTGAGCTCCATGATGTATTCTTTTTGGCTTTTGTTTCTAGCTCAAGGTCACAAGTGGAAAAAAAATAATTTCCTTCCAAAAGCCACTTACCCTAGCATGGCAAGTTTTATTTTGACCATGTATTTTTACAGTAATTATTTTAGTTTGCTAAAACTGTTCATAAAATCATATTAATTGTATTTATATTAGTTTATTGCTAATGTATGTTACATTATATATTTGAAAAGGTTATCTTATTTAAGTAATATCCAATAAAGCTGTGCAAATGTATAGTGGTAGTCAGAATAAAGAACAAGAAGAAATAACATTTGTAAGAACATGTACCAAGTGCTATGCACTTTAAATAAGCTAGCTCATTAAATACCAACATTACCTCTGTAATTTAGATAACTTATATCAATTTTATGGATGAGGAAATGGGGGCTATATCCTCTATATAACTTTTAAAAAGTCATAGTTCTTTTGTTAAGTAGTATAGACATGATTAAACACTAAGTTTATGTGACATTTTCTATAGCTCAATACCTAGTAGAATATTAAGGGACCCATAAAATTCTATTAGAAATATTACTATTTCTAGAAATATATTTATCACATAATATAAATGTTATTAATGTGGCATTGGTAAAGGGACAGTATATGAGTCAAAAGGAAGAAAATCGAGAATCCAGAAATGGACCCACACATATACGGCTAAAATATTATTGACAAAGCCAAAAGGCATTTCAGTGATTAAAGAATATCTTCCAATAACTGATGCTAGAACAATTGGCTGTCAATTAGAAAGGAAAAAAGTTTAAAAAATGGATAGGAGAATAGAGCAGACACTTCATCAAGATGAGATTTAAAAATTAAAAGAACATAAAAAATGTCAATGTTATTAGTAAATAGGGGGTTGGAAATGAATATTATAATGAAAATTATTCCAAAACATTTTAGGATGGATAAAATAAAAATTGCTGACAATTTCAAGTGACAGCAAGGATTTAGCAAAAAATACTCTCATAAATTGACAATTGTTATGAAAAATGGAACAACTGCTCTCTTTTGAATCCGTTCACTCAGTATTTATCTTTTATGGTGCATTTAATTTGTTTATAATATGGGTTATTACAGACATATGTAAGGACGTATGTCTGACAGTTTGTTAAATTTCTTCCATTTGTTTTGAATATCAGTTTGTCTATTCTCTCATTGCCCATCTTTTTGTTTTGGCAATTTATTTTATGACTAGTTTGATCCTTTCCTTTTCTTCTTTCTTTCCTCCACTCTCCTCTCCTCCCCTCCCCTCCCCTCCCCTCCCCTCTTCTCTTCTCTTCTCTTCTTCTCTTTTCTCTTCTCTTTTTTCTTCTCTTCTCTTCTCTCATTTTTCTTTTCTTTTCTTTTTACTTTTTTTGGTATTGGGGATTGAACTTTTCCTTTTTTGGTACTGAGGATTGAACCCAGGAATATTCTACCACCTATACCTCCAGCCCTTTTTATTTTATATCTTGAAACATGATATTACTAAGTTACTCTTTGCTGGCCTGTAGTCCTCATGCCTCAGCCTCCCAAGTGCTGGGATGTACCCCTGCACCCAGCCAAAGATTTTATTCCTTTCTATTGAATCCAGTAGGCTTTACGCTTCCACATGTCTCCATGATAAGACTTATCTTTCTTTTGATTATCGATCTATCACTCCCTTTAAGCATCTTTTGTAAAGTCAGTCTGTAAGTGATGAGTTCTCTCAATTTTTGCCTGTCTTGAATATTTTTTCTTTTGTTTCTGAAGGATAGCTTTTCTGGGTATAATATTCTTGGTTGAGTTATTTTCTTTCAGAATTTAGAGTATGTAATTTTGTCATTTCATTCTCTCTTAACCTGTAAGGTTTCTATTGAGAAATCTATTAGTCTAATGCAGATTTCCTTAAATATGACTGCACTTTTCTTTCGCAGTTTTTAAAAGTCTCTTTGTACTTTTCATAGATTGTTTATAATATGATGGAGTGACAGATTTTTCTGGTCATGCTTTATGAAACTCGTTTACCTGGATATCCATACCTTTTTCAGTAATATAAAAATTTTCAGCTGTTATTTCATTTAATAGGTTTTCTTTGCCTTTCTCTTTACATTCTCCTTTGGGAACCTCCCAAAATGCAATTGTTTGTTTCTTTAATGGCAAACTCAAAACCTTGAAAGCTCTTTTCTCTTTTTCTTAAATTTTTGTTTCTTTATCTTACTTTTTAAAATTGTGCTATTTCAAAAGACTTGTCTTCAAATTCAGGTATTTTCTTTTGCTTCATCTTACTCTAGTCTCATGCTTATATTTTCATCTGTATTTTTTACTTACCGAACTCTTCATTTCCACTATTTCCATGTTTAACAATCTTTACCAATGTGCTGAATTTTTATTCATACCATGCATTATTTTCCTAATTTTCTTCAACTGTCTACCTATTTTCTCTTGAATTTCATTTAATGTCTTTGTAATTACACTTTCAAAATCTTTATCAGGCACTTAATATTGTTTGCTTTGAGATTTCTTGCTAGAGTGTGTTATTTTGGAGGCATAATGTTTTGTTTTGTTTTGTTTTTGTATTTATTGTGCTTCTATGTGGAGATTTGTATATGTGGTGGATCAGTAACTTCTTCCACATTTATGAAATGACATTTGAAGTAAGTGGCTTGCTCTTGAAGACGTGTCTTGGAGTGTTGGTTTGGAATGCAATGTTGCCTTCAATTCTGGTTGGGAACCATAGTGTAGACTCCCTTCAACTTCTGTGAGTGCAGTTAATGACTAAGGGCATAGTGCATGCTTTGGCAGAGTCACAGAGACCCACTGGGTCTGTAGGCTACATGGGGTGAGGATACTAATAACTCAAGCATATGTGATGCATAAAGCAGTGGGTTTGGGGTATTCACTGCATGGTCACTATGACAATCAGAGTGGTAGCACCAATGAGGCACTGGATATTTCCTCTGGTGTTTATTTCAATGATTAAAGAAGTTAATAGTCTCATTTTTTACTAAGTTTCAGAATATTAAATTCATTTTTTCAAACCTCATGCAATATTTCCTTTCTGCCTTCCATGTAGCTAATGTTCTTTCTTCATTTAGTAGAAATTCACTTTCACCTTCTATTCTATTTTCTTTTTTGTGTGCGATACTGGTGATTGATCCCAGGGAAGTTATATCTCCAAGCTACATCCACAGCCCTATTTTATTTTAAAACGGGGCCTCACTATGTTGCAGAGGCAGGCCTCAAACCTGTAATCCTCCTGTCTTAGCCACTCAAGTACTTGAATTACAGGCTTGCCCCATTGTCTCTGGCACTACTTTCTTTTTTTCTTTGCTTTTGTCTATGGAGTCCTTATTCGTAGGCCCATGATGTTGGCAATGATTAGATGTGTGTTATTATTCATTCCCATCATTCTTCTTATAAAATAATTTGAAACTTTCTTCTTAAAAATAACTTGAAACTTTCCTCATTACTAGAAAAGCATTTTATTTCCCTCCTACAGAGGTGCAGAATATATGCAATGTTTGAGAAACGTATAATGCCACGTAGTAAATTAAGGGAAAAAAGGAGTTGCATAAAAACTCTTCAGTACTGATACTTAAAATCTGGATATCGCTTTCAAAATATGTTGTAATATTTAAAAGAAACAAGTGAATTTAGAAAGTTAAGCTGCTTGAGAGCTGACAGCTGCCCTGTCCTATTATGGAGAGATTTTCTCAGCTTGCTAGAATAAGTCCTGTGAGTCAGTGGAGTGGCTTGCTCCTGTTACGCAGCCACCGAGTAAGCTCTGAGGTAGAAGACATGTGTCAAATTACAAGGATATGCTCAAAGCACCCATGTGTCAACTTTCCTATCTTAGAACACAAAACACCATGGAAACTAATGAGGAGCAGGGTATTTCCATACATGTGTAGGATACAAATAAAAAAGAAAGTCTTGTGTGGAGGAGACATGTGTTTTCATATATGTATAAGGAATATCATAAGTCTATAAGACTTAAATATAATTTAAAGAAAATAATTAATAGCTGTGTTGCCACTATTCAGCCTCATCCCTGGTTGTAAATGGCATGCCTTGCACTAATAACCCACTAATGTAGCAGTTGAGTTCTCTGAGGTGGAGGAGGAAGTATCTCTAGATGTTTGATAGCATCACATAATACTGCTTCTTTTTGAGGTTCTAAGCTCCTTGAGAGTGGTAATAATTCATGTTGGAATATTCTAATATCTTGCAAAATTACATGAAGAGTACATGGTAATAGCTTTCTGAATGGATGTTACAAACTGCATATGTAGTGAAATTTCCAGGAAACAAATATTAAGATAGAAATATTTAAATATATAAATGCTAACATTTTTGCTTACTATCTACTATTTGGTCTTGAAAGGTGGAAAGCTAATTGGGAGAGCAGATATTATGATGTAATAGGTTTTCATAAATAAACATATTGAAATAGGTGTTTGCAAGAGAGACTCAAGCAGGAAGCTGTTGGGTTTAGAGTTCTGGCATGATTAGTCTGTTTATAGTCTATTTTCTATTCCCAGCTATCTCCTGGAACCAGGGCTACTTTTGCCTGGAATCAGATGATTCAATACAGAGACAGGAAAGTATGCCTGGTCAGAGAATTGTTTAACCCAAGGACAGAAAAAAATACATTTGTTCGCAGTGTTGGTTTGGATAGGGACAGGGGATAAAGTTGGTTTCACTTTTCATTATTATTTTTGTGTTGTTTCTCCTTATCCCTCTGCTCTGTACTCACTTTTGTATCTCCATTACACTCGTATTGAATTTCTTCAACCCATTCCCCTGTGTCTAACCTTTCACTTATCATCTTCTTAGTGACTCACACATGTTCTGAAAGGATTTCTTGGGCTAATACTCACAATCAGGAAATCTATTTTCTAGAATTCAACTTGTTATCTACTCTCTCTGTATTGCATTTTGGCCTCTGCAATGAAGTTTCTGTTTTATGTGTTTATTTTTTGTAATAAAGTAATGTTTTCTGATTTTATTTTAACATTTTATATAAGAGGTTCATGCAGATAATAGCCCAACTACATAGTTTTCTACTTACTTTTCTACATACTTTTTTTTCTTCTGAGGTAAGGCTACCTTCTGAAGAAAATTGTGTTCATATGAAATCATATCTAAATTTGTAAAGAAATAATAAATTTAGGCTTTATGAAACAATATCATTCTCGTGTGCATTAGTATTTTCAATGCTATTTTTGAAATTTGAAATTGCCAATGCAATAATTGTTTTTAAACTGTAATTGTATTATACGTATCCAAGTGAAAATCTGAAGACAACTTCTTTCTATAAAGATTTTTTTTTTCATCCAGGTAAAAAGCTGAAAAAAATGATGAACAGAATGCTAGAGAACACTGATGACATCTCCCAAGTTTCCCAAATAGAAAGCAATAATTATAATCTGATCCCATTTTAAAATCATATATACAAATAGCATATTTAAAAATACATCATACTTCACACATAGGTGTTTGTGATAACAAGAATGACAGAAACATTAAGTGCAATGTCTTAATTTAATATTGAGACAAGGAGCAAGAGAAAATCATTGCTTATCAGTAAATCAAGGTCTGAAACACATGATTGATGGCCCACTTAAACAAATAAAAAAAAAACATTTGAAAGTATTTCTACAGCCGGGCGTGGTGGCGCACGCTTGTAATCCCAGCATTCGGGAGGCTGAGACCGGAGGATCCGGGTTCGCAGCCAGCCTCAGCTACCTAGTGAGGCACTCCGCAACTTAGTGAGACTCGGTTTCAAAATAAAGAATAAAAAACAGGGCTGGGGATGTAGCTCAGAGGTAGAATGCCCCTGAGTTCAATCCCCAGTACCACAAAAAATAAATAAATAAAAATTAAAAATAAAACCTCCTTCAAACAAAGTATTATATTATGTGCTATAGGATTACATGTGAAGATTTCATGTCACTAAGGAAAGAGGAGTTTACTGTTCAATGTAGAAGATACTTAAGTCATATATTCTGAATTAAATTTAATTAATTATATGATATTTTTACTTAAAATTGATGCAGAATGAAGAACAAAGTCTGATCCAAAAATAAATATATTATTAAGGCTAACATTAGTATTTGAAGCATTCTATCAAATATATTTTTATAGTTAGAGATTTTCAAATAGACTATGCTAAACACAGTTGAAAACAATACGTACACACAGGAATGGTGAGGGTTTCCATGTGCCAGAATAGATACGTGTGTGTACTGAAAGGTGGGATAGAGAAAAGAAATGAGTAAAGATTGTAGATATAGGGCAAAGTATCTTTAATATTTTCATACATGGGCAAGAGGAACTCAGATTAATCATGGTCAGAACAGCGCTCAGTAATTGAAAAATTTTATGTTGTGCTCCATGAAAAAAACATGTGGACTTAAAATTTGAATTTTGCATTCTAAAAAAGTATTACTGTCAATTTATTATTATTATTATTATTATTATTATTATTATTATTATTTATTATGTTAGGCTTTTCAGCAAAGATGAACTGGACAGTATAGCCATTCTGGGAGAGTATTCAGTGATAGGATAATGTTTTTGTTTTGTTTTCTTTACTTTTTATCACTTGGGTAGTTATTAACTTTGTTTTTTTTTTTTTTTTTTTTTTTTTTTTTTTTGCGGTACTGGGGATTGAACTCAGGGGCATTCTACCTCCGAGCTACACCCCCCAGCCCTATTTTTTATTCATTATTTTGAAACCGATTCTCACTAAATTGCAGAATGCCTCACTAGGTAGCTGAGGCTGGCCGTGAACCCGGATCCTCCGGTCTCAGCCTCCTGAATGCTGGGATTACAAGTGTGCGCCCCCATGCCTGGCTCAGTTATTAACTTTGAATTCATGTAAGCACAACTCAATAAAAAAAATCTGGCTGGCCCAAATAAATTACTCAATTAGGCACCTAAAAGATACGTATTTGATGGTTGCAAATTATTTTCTTTCCTCTAGAAAATCAATGAGTGTTTCATGTATATGAGGTATAATTTGTCTTTAAAACACAGTAATTCCATGTTCAGGAGTTTTGTCCTAGAAGCTTCACTTTTTGCAGAGTGGTTTTCTTTTCCTAAGGTATAATCCACTTACAGTGACTGATAATTATGTATTAATTTAGCTCATCAGTAATTCGGTCTTAAAGCAGATATTTGCTCTGTGCCTGATCATACAGAACTGGGGGAAAGGGGTTAGAACATATAATTCATCTCTTTTTTATGTAAAAAGTAGACAAAATGCACAATAATTGAATATTAAAGATTTCTTCTCTGATAGTAGCTGTTAAGAAATTAGCAAAAAGTTATCCTGACACAATGAATAGCTCTAAGTAATAGAACTAAAATTATAATCTTGTAATTTCATAAAGTATATCTCTGAATACTAGTACATAAATTTGCACAAAAATGATTTCAGGGAATCTAATGAATTCCATCCTTACACTCACAGAATCATAGGTTTTCATAATATAGTGTTTATTTTTAAGCCTAGTGTTCTAGAAAATGAGTGTATTTTTGAATTGGCTAACTTCTAGTATAGTAAATCTCTCAGCTAAAGTTTTTGAGTAAGTGAAGAAACCTAACCACATTCTGGCATTACAAATAGAGAAAATAACCCATTTCACAACATAAAATATAATCATTTGACTATAGGTATTTAAAAAGGAACTATTTGATTGGCTTCCTTAGCCTGGGAAATACAATTGAGAGTGTAAGTCTGCTTATCTTCTATAGAGGGGGATAATGAATTTGGTGATTTGGACAGGTATCAGCAGGTAAAGGATGTCTCAGAAGCAGGCAGAGCCTGTCTATCTATCCCTTTCCTGTGGGATTACAATTTCCCAAGTGCATCAAGAGGAAAATGTATTTTTAAAATGTCATCTCATATTGCAAATGTAATATAGAAACACAGATATGAATGCTCCCCAGTCTCTCCTCCTTGTATAAATAATAACATGCTATGATATGGTTTAGCAACTACATATGGAGAAATCTACAGCTAAAAGAATGCAGCCATGTTGCTGACTGCCTTTTGTTTCCTAACAGTGAGCTAGATATATCATATCTAGCCGAGGCAGCCCTCTTACACCTTTGATGTCTATTAATACTTGTAAGACTTTTTGAAATATTTAGGGAGGCTTTAGTGAATAGAATTACTGGGGGGTGAGAATGGGGCAAGCCAAGCATCCTGGGGCTGCTCATAATCAGAGTCAGCACTCCTGCACATCAGGGAGAGAGAAAAGCTCAAGACAACGTGGTTTACTCAGAGTTCATTTACATATATATTAAATATATATTACTGCTTGGAAGATAATCAGAGTTTTCAATATTTATAGTTTAGAATCAATGGCAACATTATTGCTGTGTATGGTGCCAGGGCAAAAACTGCTAATTAGGTGGAGTATTCTCAAATTAGTTTTTTTTCACTGACTAGCTACAAGATAATTGGAATATGCACGACAGAGTGAAAGCATTTATACTATGTGAGACATCTAATGTTGAACCACTGAAAAACAAGAAATAAGCAGAGACAAAAGAGCCATCCTGCTGTAACCTACATCTTTGTAATGGCACAAACCTACCATCCATATCCATGAAACACAGATCATTTAACATTTACAGTAAAAGAACAATCATTTTATTTGCCTGTAATTTCCAAATACCCTGCAAATTAGTATTTTATGGTAAAATCTGGGATTTTATGTTTTGCATTTAAATATTACCCTCACCACTTAAAAGAAGCATATCAGGCAAATTATTTCCTTCTCAATACTTCAGTTTCTTTCTTTGTAAAATGGAGATATCTACAGTACCTATTTATATAGTTAGACTTCATATAGTTAAAAAAATGAGCAAACTCCTATAAAAGTCTATCATTGAACCTGGCAGATAGTAGCTATTCAAATCATGTGATCTGCTGGTGTCATGCTCTGAAGTACATTCAATATTTTTTAATGTCTGTTTTACTGCCAATCTCATTTTTTAACTTATGTGTTTGCTTTCTTTAAACCTTTTTTCTTGTAGTACTGGGGACTGAATCCAGAGGTGTTCAATAACTGAGTTACATTCCCACCCCTTTTTAGATTTATTGTGAAACATGGTCTTTATCTTGCTAAGTTACCATGCTCTGACCTCAAACCTCAAATCCTTCTATCTTACCCTTCAAACTACTGGGATTACAGGTATATACCTTCCTGCCCTGTTTTATGTGTTTGCTTTTATTGATTTCCCCAAAACTATGGTTGCATAGTATATAGGAATAACAAGAAAGAAGTAAACATCATATACTGTTTTACTAATAGGAAATATTTAGAAATTTCTTTCATAAACACTGTCATGCTATTCTAAGCATTTCAATTTTATTAAAACAGTCTTTGTGCAGCAATAACAGCATTGTTATAATCAATAAATGTGGATATCACACAAGAAACCATTGCAGTATATAAGAGAACTCAATATTATCTTAAGAATATTATATTTTCTAATTTGGGAAGAATATAATTGTATGCATTATAATAGTAGTATAAAGTTAGAGGAATGAGTTTTAGTTCAAATCTCAGTAAGAAATGATTCATATTGCAACATACTTAAAACAATTTTATTTAAACTTACAAGAAAATGTGAATTTTGTTAGAGATCATAGAAGGCAAACATATTTTTATTAAAGAGAGTTATAGAGCAGTAAATTTCAACACAGGCAATTTCAATTCCATAGTAAGATAAAGAGTGCAATTTATGCAGATAATTCTAGAAAAAGAAATCATCCACCTGGAGGCTCTAAATACCTGACAGTTGACCAGCAGATAAGATAAGAATATGAAGGCACAGCTCATTAGAGGAGAGCATTTCATTCACTGTGAGGATAAAAGACAACCCCAACCTCACACCACTCTGAACAACAGTAGATGCACAAAAACATACATATATGAAAACATACATACAAGAAACTTGAACAATTCACTGAAGAATCCAAGAATTAATCTGTAACAGGGCAGTTTGTATTTTATAATACAGTAAATAGGAAACCAATGGAAAAAGTTCCAAAGGACTCAATTAAAAAACTACAGTTTGAATTCTAAACTGTGGGCTAGCCATGAATAAATACAGCAGATTTTATGCAGAATGGCGGAAGTGCTTAGGAATTAGGTGGCTGTCTGACATCTTCATTACAACCTGATAGCTTCCTATTATGCATGATGATGTCTACAAATGAGGATTATCAGTAAAACAGTATATATATATATATATATATATATATATATATATATATCAGTAAAAATAATGTTCAATGCTGTTGGTCAATATTGACTATAAAGGACAATCTGCTAAAAAATAAAAACCCCTAGGCCAACACTGTGCACAAGTTTGAATTTTATGTGTGTATTACCTACTGTTTATGAGGATTGTGATGTGAGCATTTTGTATGCCAACAGCCTAAAATGCCTAAAGCTCTTGACAAGCCCTAAACAACTCTTTGCCAATATTTTCAGATGCTGATATGGAGGAGCATTGATGTGTGTGTATGTGCGTGTGCATGTGAAGTCTAGGAAGTAATAGAAGCAAGTGAAAAAAACTGATGGATAGAATAATAGGAGAAATGCAGCCACAAGATATTTGGCAAGAATAGTATTAATAATTTTTTCCAATAATTTAACATTCTTAAATTGAATAACTTCTATAATATCATACCATCATGTATCAAATCATAAAACTACATATTAATAATAATATGAGAAAAACAAACATGAAAATGATGCAAGACTAAGATAAAACTTAAATTAGTTGTTTAGAATAAACTTATATTGAAATAGCCAGGATATAGAGTAGCACAGTTATTTTAAAATTGTAATGGAATAATAAAATTCTAAAAGAAGCTACATCAATTTTTTGAAGAAGAAAGATAGAGGTATATCCTAATAGTTTTAAGCCTGTGCAATAAAGTCATAGTAACAGAAATGAACAAAGAATTTTTAAAAAGATATATAAATAGAATTGATAACTCAAAGTCTAAACACTGTTTCTATAGAATGGACTTAAAATAGATGAATAAATAATATTTTGCAGCAAGGGTTAGAAAACATTTATATAGAGAAAAAAAGTGGATCACAATTGACTTAATCCATTTGGTGCTATCATAACAGAATACATTATACTGGATAATATGTTATTAAAAAGAGATATATTTGGCTCCCAATTATAGTGATAGTAGACTCCAAAGAGCCCGGGCTGGCATCTGGGGAAGGCTCTCTGGTTATATCACAATATGGTGGAAGATGCATGTACAAAAGAGACCAAATGTGGGTTAGCCTCAGTCTAATAATTTGCTGTCTGGATTATTAATCCAGGCTCAAGAGATTTAAGCCACTCCCAAGAGACACACATTAATTCCTTTTGAAGGTAGTGTACTCACGGCCTAAAATGCCTCTTGAAGTCTCCCACCTTAGGATGGCCACATTGGAGACCAAGACTAAACATGAGTTTTGGTGGGAACAAATCACATTGAAAAATTGAAACATTTAAATTTTTGTAAAATATATAGATGAAGAGTAAAGAAGAAAAAAGAAGTTATAGATATATATCTTGAAAGTAAAATTATGCAAGTATTAATATTTACTATATAGTTATTTAGACTGTGTGTGGTATAGTAGTATGGAAAATTTCAAAATGTGCTCTAATGGAAGGCTAAATAAATGCATGAATAAATTAGTAACCAAACAAATAAGTATAATTTAATTGATTTCATAGCAATTTTTATTTCATTATGCAGAAGAATTCCTACATAAAAACTAACAGAAATATAACAGCTTAAAAGTACTATTTGTAATGCATTGTTTAAAAATAAAACAAGATAATTGGAGAAATTCATAGATCACCCAGAAACACAAACAATATACATAGGTAACTTTTACAAGTCGAAAGCTTAGGATAGTAAAAATATGAAGACATTTTCAAAGCAGTAGGAAAGGGGAAAATAAAATTGAAAGCAATAAGATGCCATATACCAAGTATGATCTCCCATCATATATACAATACTCAAAAATGGAATGATGCTAGTCTTTATAAAACAAAGAAATTGTGTCTCATTACCTTGACCATATTCAATTAGGTAGAAGAAAGTCACAGTGACTATTCACAAACAAGGAAGGGGATTACAGAAGCATAAAGACACCAATAGGGCAGGAATATCAGGGTTACCTTAGAATCTATTTATGACTATCATGTGGCGCTCCATAATAAAAGTTGCTTCCATAATGCAAAAATGTATTAACTTCCTCTCCCTTCAAAGTGTGATGATCAATTCTATATGTCAAATTACAATTCTAAGACGGGCATAGTGGCACACACTTGTAATCCAAGTACTTGGGAGCCTAAGACCGGAGGATCCAGGTTCGTGGCCAGCCTCAGCTACTTAATGAGGCCCTCTGCAACTTTGTGAGACCCTGTTTCAAAATAAAGAATAAAAAATAGAACTGAGGGTATAGCTTGGAGGTAGAATGTCCATGGGTTCCATGCCCAGTACCACAAAAAAAAAAAAAAAAAAAAAAAAAAAATTACTAATCTATAGTCTCTAGATAGTCCAGAAAGCACCAGTCTAGCCTTTTGTAGATGTGATTAGTGTATAATGTCAGCTGACTTTAAATAAAACAAATATAATAGATAATCTGAGGGAACCTGATTTGATTAGCTGACATGCTTAGAAAATGCAACTAAAGGTTTCCTGAAGAAGAAATTCTGGCTGTGTACAGAAACTTTAGCTCAGGCCTGAGGTCCAGTCATTCCTGTGGATTTGGGACTTCTCTAGAAAGGCAACATACACACACACACACACACACACACACCCTACTCTATTGGTTCTGTTTCTCTAATATACCTAGATTGTTATCACAGTATAGCATCAGCTCACAGACTAGAACTTCATTATCTAAATCACATGTAAGTGCTGGAGTCCTCTAGATTTAATTTTACTAAGTATGATTTCTGGGGCATAATTCCCCGCCATCTTTGTACCTGTGAAACAAAAGACATGTTTTTTGTTCCCAACACATCCAAGTTCAGTGGTTCCACTGATATAGGATAATAACTGTAGAAATTGTAGTTGAAAAATGGAATGAATTAAAGTATATTTTCTCTTTATCCATTAATTTCAAAAAAGAATTTTATTTTTCTCCTTTACTTTGAGAGGCATCCCTTATTGGGGAGATTTTATTTGTAGTTAGACTTCTGATAGTGTCTCTCTTTTTTCTTAAATCAATGTTTATTTTCCAGTAGCGTTTTTTTTCTACACTGTGGTTTGCAGTTATAGATACAAAACAGACAAGTAAAATTAAATTATCTGTATACATACCAGATGAGTAAAATTAAATTATCTATCAATTTCATGTTGGTAACATATTTATATTTGTCTATAAAGAAAACTCAAATTTTATGTTTAAAGTCTGAAGAAAACATTTGAAAAAAAGATCAAGCAAATGTGGAAGGAAGACACCAAGACCTTTTCAGGGGGCTTGTAGTCCTAGGAGAAGTGCTCTGAGCACAGTGAAATATAAACAAAGATAAGGTAACACAAAATGTCTACATTGGTTAATTATAATTAAACAAAATCAAATCAAATGAAATATTTCTAAAATAAAGACAATGTTCTATGAATTCAAGGACCCAACATGTTACAGTGTAGTCAAAGAATTAACACATCACAATTTGCTGTTGATAATTTGAACAAAGAATTTACAGAACTACAATTTAATGAGAGTGCTCCATAGAATTTTAGCATGTGATGCTTTATTTCCCTTTATTCTGAGATTTCTAAAGAGCTCCAGTTGAGTGTCTCTGGGTAGCTTTAGGAAAGAAAACACTCTAGATTCAAGGTCAATATTTAAACCCATGTGGCTGAGTCAGAGATGGAAGAAACAAACCTCTCATCCTTGTAGGCTTTGGATTATTCAGATGTAATCAACTCCAGAAATGAAAAAAAATCAATTTTAGTATATAGTAATTATATGGAAAATACTACTAAAATATTCTTCTTTTTATTATTTTGTTTTTCTTAAAATGTTTCCATCTTATGTTCAGAGAGAGAGAGAGAGAGAGAGAGAGAGAGAGAGAGAGAGAGAGAAAGTCTCTTTCAGTTGAAAGATTGAAAAGAAAAAACAGATAAATGTTAGAAACAGTCCATGACCTAACTGCAGGTGGTTCAATCCAAAGTGTGCCTAATGTTTTGAGAAGCTTAGAAGGACCAGGTCTTGTCTTCTGAATATCCCAGAGTTTGGCAACATAACTTGGCTGCTGCCGGGCGTGGTGGTGCATGCTTGTAATCCCAGCATTCGGGAGGCTGAACCGGAGGATCCGGGTTCGCCGCCAGCCTCAGCTGCCTAGTGAGGCACTCCGCAACTTACTGAGACCTGGTTTCAAAATAAAGAATAAAAGATAGGGCTGGGGGTGTAGCTCGGAGGTAGAATGCCCCTGAGTTCAATCCCCAGTACCGCGGGGGGGGGGGGGGGGGGGGGGGGGGGGGGGGGAGTTGGCTGCTTTTAAGGAATGAATAAATCAAATCGTCCACTCAGATAACCAGGGAAAGACTTCCTCCAGCCACACCTATCTGTCCAGGTTCCCACCCAGTAAATACATTACAATGGATTTATCAACTGATGAGATTTCAATACTCATATCTTAATTATATCAACTCTGAACATTACTACATGAACATTTTATTATAGACATTCTATAAACAACAACACTCTCCTAATATTTTTAATATTTCCCTTATTATTCTTCCAGTTCCCATAGAAGTGAACAATTAACAGTTTGGTATATCCTCCTAGACAATAGGCTATTTTAAGAAGTGGTAGTTATCTATTGTTCCTGTAAAAATTACTACAACCTTAGTGACTAGTGCAAGACAAACTTATTATCTTAGAGTTCTATTTGTCAGAACTTATACGAGCATCTCAATGCAGTTTGTCGGGAGAGTCCCATTCCTTCCTAGTGGCTCTAGGGATAATTCTGAATCATTTTCTCTTCAGCTTTTAGAAGCTGCTCACATTTCCTGGATCATGGTCTCCTTCTTTTTTGAAATCCAGGATTTATGGATCCAATCTTCCTTCCTTCCTTCCTTCCTTCCTTCCTTCCTTCCTTCCTTCCTTCCTTCCTTCCTTCCTTCCTTCCTTCCTTTCTTCCCTCCCTCCCTCCCTCCCTCCCTCCCTCCCTCCCTTCCTTCCTTCCTTCCTTCCTTCCTTCCTTCCTTCCTTCCTTCCTTCCTTCCTTCCTTCCTTTTCTGTTTTCTTCATTTCTGTACTGAGGACTGAACCCTCTGTTATACCTCCAAGTTACACCTCCAGCCCTTTTTTTTTTTTTTTTTTTTAATTTTGAAATAGGATCTCACTAAGTTTCTGAGGGCCTCACTAAGTTGTTGAGGCTGGCCTTAAACCTGTGATCCTCCTGTCCTCACCTCTCAAGTACTGAGACTATAAGTATCATTGCACCTGGCTACCCTAACATATTTCTACTTTTCAAAGAATTGGAGAAAACTCCTTTTAAGGATTCAAATACTTGACTATTCTCAGAATCATCCAGAATAATCCTTCCATTTCAAAACTCAGTTTATTAGTGACTCTAATTGTATCTGAAACATTAATTCTCTTTTACTATGTAAAATGAGATGGATTCCCAACATTTCAGGCATGAACATCTTTGAGAGCCATTATTCAGCTAAGTATACACAAACATTATTATTGCTTTAGTTTTGTAGAAAAAATTAAGATCTTACTACATGGATTGTATATATTTTGTTTTTCTTTAATAAAAATTGAGTTTTGAGTCCACTGCAGTGGCACACACCTGTAATCCCAGTATTTGGGAGGTTGAGATGAAGAATCACAAGTTTCAGGCTACCCTCAGCAACTTAACCAAAAAGGGCTACAGGTGGAGCTCAGTGGTAGAATATTCCTGGTTCAATCACTAGGACAGCAAAAAAAAGAGTAAGTTTTGTAGAATTTTTTATCACTTTACATATTTAATATATTATATTTAAAAACTGATAACTAACAGTATTTTAGGCTCTCTTTAGATAACTACAATTACAAATTTGCCTCTTGATGGTTGTTTTACATTTATTATTATAAGCAGTAATGAAGCTTCAACCTTATATCTATGCATTTATATACATGTGCTACTAATCTAAGAATAAATTTATAATTATAGGATATTCATGGCAATAACAAAATTTGTCTAATTTTTTTAAAAATAATGGTCAAATTAATGACTTAGGAAGTCATCTTACCTGAGACATTGCAAAAAGTAATTAATAGAAATCATTCGTTTGATAATTTAAAAAAGCTATTTCATTCTTTCATTTGCCTTTTGCTTAATTGCTACTGTCAGGAGACTTCCATTCCAAAAGACAGAATAAGCTTATCATATTTTTAATTATTTTATTAGTGCATCACAATTATACATTATAATGATGTTCAATGTGATAAAGAAGATACATGCACACTGCTCTTGGAGCCATTTTCTTCTTCCCTATGCATCAATTAGTGAGATTGGTAGTAATACTTTCACGTATTGCCAGAGTATTATTTGAAGTGTTTTCTTCCTCAATCTTCTCTCTTCCCTTACCTAAATCTCTCCCCCAAATTATTTATTAGTTATTACATTCATCTTGTGGTACAATACTCATTCTAACATGTTTTCATTTTAAAATTATTTTTAATTGTATCAATCATTTATTTACAATTCATTTCTTCAGACTCCATCTTATAGTTTTAACTATAGAGTCTATTGTTCTGCATGTTTTAATTTTGAGGTTGCTTACGTGTTCAGTCTTTGCCTTTATAGCTTCAGGGTTTTGTATCTTCCTTAAGAAGTACTGTGTGTGTGTGTGTGTGTGTGTGTGTGTGTGTTATTAGTTTTATTTAGTGTTTTCCCACTTCTAGGATAAAAAATATCTTTTATCATTTAATTGTTCTGTTTAATTAACATTTGATTACTTCATGAATTTGTTTTTATCTAATACTGTAGTCATAGAAATTTATCTTGCATAGTGGTACATCAAATTATGACAAAAGAAAAATCAAAAATTGTAATTAAAATATAGTCAAGAGGGTAAGCTAGAACAGATAAGAGAATAGCTAATTCTGACCATTATATTTATGAATATGTATTTCTAAATTTCATAGATGTGAAATAGGCATACTATTTTGAAAGAATATTATCAATGTCTTGAATGTTGGGTAATTATATGTGTCTACTCTTTGGAATACAGTCAACCAGAATATCTTGAGTGTCATATGCTCATAGAAAAGTATTAGAATAAAAGTTTAGAGTGGTAGGAATAATTTAGGTGGTATAACACACATGCCAAGACAGCACTGAAACATACCAGAACACAATATATAAAAGCTTTTAGAGTTGTATAGATTAATATGTGACTTTTCATAAAAATTAGGAAGAGAAAGGAGTATTAGCTCTTAGATAAAAGCATTAAGGCAGAAAAATCTGTTCAAGAAAAAAGCAGATAACTCATAAAGGAATCAGAGCCAAAGAATGGAATTGCTCTATAATAGTGGTTAGAATGGGACTCTGACACTATACTTCCTGGGTCAAAATATTGCTCCAATACATCTTACCTCTTGTGAAACTGTTAAGCAAATTATCTAACATTCCTATGCCTGTGTTTCTTCATCGCTAGAATGTGTTGAAGATAACATTATCTCTAATTATTGTGAGGTTTTTTTTTCTTAAAAATGAAGATAAACGCTCACAAAAAATAATATTTCTGGCACATAATTACTGATTCATAAATATTAAGTAGCATTGATATTTTTGTTATCATTATTGCTGCTTTTGTTTGCATAACATCATTATGAGGGAGAAGACAAACATGTTACTTCTCTGTATTATTGATCTACATTCATTTAACTTCTTTGTAGATACTTTCTGTTGTGTTTATAGCTTACTGAGACACCTTTTACTGTTGCATATCATCACTCTAGGTCACTTTTATGAATGCAAAGCACACTTGTACAATGATAGTAAAACCTATTCTTACAAAGTCTTAAAAGTATAAATTTGTAACAAGCTATTTTCATCTTGTTAGTTTTGCTCAGAGTTCACAGTTGTTTGGTATCCTAAAACCTAAGGAAACCTTCCAGAGTCTCTTTTTCTATCCAAAATAGTGCATTTGTTTATTTAATTCATACTCAGTTTCTGCTCAAATATGCTTTCCTAATAGACTTATGTAATTGATCTCTTATATTTAATCCTCCTTCATTTCCTTAGTACATTTAGATGAAAAAAAACTTTTAGGCACTGATTGGATAAACAAACTTTCTCAAAGCTATTTATGATAAATGTGTGAGCAAATAGAAATCTTTGCTCTTCTTGAAATGCACAGTAGTAATAAGGATAACTTTAAATATGACTGTCACAGTCACATTCAGATGTCCTATCTTTGTTTTCTCTTCTTGTACTCCCTCTCTCAGATTATCCACATGAAAGCTTTCTCTGTATTTCATTAATCGTTTTCCCACCGGAATCTAAAATACTATAGCTCCTATCACAATTGGCTTCTGAAAATAATAATAAAGTTACAAAGAAAGGATTAGGATAATAGGCTGAGAATAAGAAACAGATAGAAGAACCATCAAGAACTAAAATTGTTTATTTTTTTATGTCAGCAATACCAATCAGGAGACCAACAAAGAAGACAGATGAACAGTTTAAGCTAAGACACAAATACATATAGAATGTTTTTTTATATTATGTCCACATTAGGTGCACTTAGAAATTTTCTGTTCAATGTTAAATTTGCATTAAATATATACTTTAAAAAATTTTCCCTTTGGAAATTTTTTTATAACTTTATTGAAGCATATAGTCTCACATGATAATACACCCTTTGGAGAATCCTCGATGCTTTAGAGTAATAAATAAAACACATGTTAGGTTCTTTGCTCTATCTTTTATTTATTTATTTATTTATTTGTTTGTTTGTTTTTTGCGGTACTGGGGATTGAAATCAGGGGCGTTCTACCTCCGAGCTATAACCCCAGCCCTATTTTTTATTCTTTATTTTGAAACCAAGTCTCACTAAGTTGCGGAGTGCCTCACTAGGTAGCTAAGGCTGGCCTCGAACCCGGATCCTCCGGTCTCAGCCTCCCGAATGTGGGATTACAAGCGTGCGCCACCACGCCCGGCTTGCTCTATCTTTTAAAGTATAGGTTTTATTTATTTTACTTATTATTTATAATATACAAATCTATATGAGTTGCTTAAAGTTGTTTCAGTTACCTTCCAGTGGACCAAATTCTGTGGCTATTTTATCCAGTTTTTACTGAGATGGAGGATTTTTTGCCTAATGCAGAAAGCTAATGGAACACACATGTATCCTGTTCTTAAAAGTTGCTTGTGATTTATACAATTTATCATATATTTTCATCTGTTCACCTGGTATAAGTAGAACAATTCCAGTATCAGTGTGTTTTGAGAGGTATGTCTTAAAGTTTAGATTGCAGAAGAAAATTGCCCGTACCCACTGAAAGATGACTATGACAAAAACATCTCACAAAACTTCCTTCAGAATATTACAGCCATCATATTCTAGCTACAGTTTATGTTAAGGCATCAGAAAATCCTCCTCAATTTTTTCCAAACAGATACACACACACACACACATTTATACACAATTTTGGCCACAGATAAGTAGTGACTTGGATGTAAGAATAGGAGTAAATGCTCACTACCTTATTGCAGAATATTTCAAAGTGTTTGAGGGATACAGAATCAAAATAGACATCAGTTCACATTATTATAAGTTTTTCCCAAAACACTGTACAATTTTGATTGTGTAGGTTTTTTCATAGTGTATTTATGCATAAAAATTAATGCATTCTATACTTTATATATTCAGAAGCTTGTTATAGTTCAGTATATCTCATTAAACTGCTTATTAAAAAGAATGAACAAAATATCTAATGATAAAGCTTATCCCAAGATTTCCCAATTCTTAGTTTATCTGTCTGGTGAGGTAACTTCTGGCAATGATTTTTCATTTTATATGAAATAGTGAATTTGATTAGAAACAAAATTTTTGGAAAATACTTTACTTATTGAGATCACCAATAAATAACTAATTGATTATACACCAAACTGATCATATCATTAAGACAGGTAATTAACTAACGTTTTTTCATTTATTGATTCATTTTATATCACCTACTGAGGGCCTATTATGTACTAAGCATCATGCTAGATGCTGAAGAACATTTTATAAACCAGATAAGATTAGTTGTACAGGTACTTTGTGTGTGTGTGTGTGTGTGTGTGTGTGTGTGTGTGTGTGTGTGTTCGTGTGGTACTAGGGATGGAACACAGGAGCATCTTACCTCTGAGCTACACCCCCAGTCATATTTTATTTTTAATATTGAAACAAGGTCTCACTAAGTTGCCAAAGACCTCACTTAGTTGCTGAGACTAGCCTTGAACCTGCAATCTTCTTGTCTCAGCTTCTTAAATACTGGGATTACAGGTCTGTGCCACCACATCCAGCACCTATGGATACCTACAAACTAATGAGCTATTTAGTGCAGAGAGTTGTATACATCTCAAACATAAATAAATATCAACATTAAGACCAGAAAATATTTTTTTAATCATGCTCAACTATAAGGAACTCTAAGAAGCAGAAATAGACACCTTGGAGTTAAATAATTAGGTGTCCAGAGAAGTAGTGAAAAATTAATATTTGTAAATGACAGGAAATATGTTTTAGAATTTTGTCTAAATTACTAATGATTTCTGCTCTGGATTAAGCCTGTTTTCTTTTTAACCTTGAGATTAAATAGGATCAGAGCTTAGTCAAAGAGTTATTTTAATACTCAATAATTCTATACAGGACTAATGACAGGTCAAATTCACCTATTGCATGCATCGCTTTCCTTCTTCAAGATGAGACTGACAGCATGGTGCAGACACCACAGCCAGTCAGCCTGAGTTGGAAGCCTAGACCATTACTTAATATCAAGTTGACCTGGTTCAGGTCACTAAATATCTCTGATAAGAATATTAAGTTAAGCCTAGGGTTACTGAAAGGGTAAATTAATTAATGTTTGCAGATGACATAATACTAGGCAAAAATTAAGTACTTTATGAATGTTACTATCAATGATTACCATGAAAGTCCAAGGCTAACTGAGATTGCCTGATTAACTTGTTCTGCTTTGGAGAGGAGGAAGGTAAATAGAAGGAGATTTGACAAACCACCACTTTCAAGCTTCATGAATTAGGAGAACATAAGTGCAGTTATAGCACAACTGCACTTATGTTCTTCTTTGGAAAAGTTGGTAATATATGGCCAAATCTAATTAAATATGCATTACTTTATAGAAGTATATTCAATGTACATGTCCTTTATTTTTAAGGAAAGTATTCAATCAAATGTAAGTTTAATTTTATGAATTTAAAGAGATTTTTTTCACAGGGATTTGTAAACATGAACTTATTTTTCTCTAGGTAAATAAAATGTATGTACTGCATAATATTCATATTATTATTTTCAAAAGAACAAACAGCAACAGAAACAATTTGCTAATCCTGCTTATTCTCTGTATTAAAGAGATGATCAAAAATTCTATAGTATCAAATTTGAGCAGTTAAATTTCATATAGCATTCTGATATATTAATTTCCTAGTTGGAAATGTAAGCCTTCATTTCTGTAGTCTTCCATTTATTTCTGAATGGCAACATATACACACATATATACATACATGTATATATATATAATTTATATGCATAGCTATATATATTTTGGATTTCCTTTATGAATAATAAATAATACATTAGTATCTCTAGGCTAGAAGACTGATTTTTTTTGAGCAACAGCATTTTTCTTCTGGAGTCAGCTAAATTATCTGGGATCTAATGACTATCCTCATTTCTATTTGAGTTTTATTTCTTTATTTAATATTATTCAAATTTTATTCATATCATGCTAAAATTGACATTTCTGAAGTAATCATATTTTCAAAAATGAAATATGCTCCATGATAAACAATATTTTATCATAACCTGAAATAATACATTTAGACAAAGAATAAAATTAAAAAGCAAAATCATAATTATACTTTCAGTAAAAAAGTCTAATATAGATAGGTGAAAAAGACCCCTCAAATCTCTATATTTCAACTTATTTTCTCTCATATTCAACTATAATTTACTTTTCTTCTTTAAAAAGTTATTCTTAAAAAAAAGTTCACATCCTAACACTTTTGCATTTTTATAGTAGAATCACTCTTTTAGTAAAATTTCAGAGCTATGCTCTGAAATGGGAAACATTTAAATACAGAGAAATATGAAAAACATTTCAATACATAAATAAATATTTTATATTCTGTATGAAATAATTTGAGGATCACATAAAAATTTTCAATATGACTTTTAATTGAGATATGATTTTTATAATGTAAAATACACAAAAATTGAAACCACTTGCATGAGATTTAAAACTCCATACCCCTATACAACAACCAAACAAAAGAAAATTAGAATATCTCTATTCCCCAAAATATTCCCTCATGCCTTTTACCATTCTTCACTGTAACCCAACAGCTCATTTTTCTCAAAATAATAATTAAGATTGTTCCATCTTTTTCCTTACCAATAGTTCCTTTTATTGATGAGTAGGATACCACTGTATGAATGTACCATAACTTCATTTTTTCATGGACATATTAGTTTAATCACCTGTAAAAGACTTTATGGGATATATTTTGTTATTTGTATTTTTAAAATGCCTAGATCATATTGTAAGTTTGCAATTTATATTAAAATAAAGTTATAAAAATACTATTCTTAAATTTCACAATCAATATATCAGAGTTTTAATTCCACATTCTTGCCAACATGCAATTTTGTCAATTAATATTTATCAACATAATTAATTTTACTAAAAAATAAATCACCTAAAAAACTAAAATCAATTAGTATCATATAGAACAAATCCTTACCATAAACAGCTTTAAAACAAATTTTCAAAAATATTTGCTATTACTATTATTATTATTAAATATTTTGCTATATCTTACTATTCATTGAACATTTTCTTTCCTTCTCCCAAAAGTTTTAAGCATTTATGTTCATGCTAATTTCATCTTGAATTAAATTTTGGTAATTTTTACAATATCTTTTCTATCAAACTCCCAAGAATCTGACAGAATACCCAGTTCCCTAAAACTTATCTTCATTGACAGCCACCCCCATTCCTGGAGAGCAGCTCAGAGACTGCATGCAGCTGATTCTAACTCTGTAAAAGAATAAGAGGTTAACATAACATCATTAATTCAGTGGTACAACCATACAGCCTCAGATTTCTTCCAAGAGGCTAGAATGTAATGGAACTGTCCCAGTTCATGTGACAGGTGATCCATCAGTTCTGAAATGTTGGGTACCGCTGCATACAAGGGTGGTGTCGCTTTGTCGAGCTCCTGACAGTCCATTGTCATGAGCCAGAAACTATCAGGTTTTCCTACTGACCACATGGGAGAGTTGAATGGGCTACGAGTTGAGCGAATTATATTTGCCTTTTCTAGCTTTAGTATCATTTGCTCAATTTCCTCATGCTCCTGGGTAACCTGTACTGCAGTACTTTCACAGTCCTCATGGCTTGGGGAGTTACAAAGAAGCATGATAAGAATACCCTCTAATGATGTCTTTGCTACACTCAACCATAGAAAGAGTTTCCTGAAAGTTATTTAGCCTCAGGATATTCTCAGCTACCGGGGTTATATCCAGGACATGTTGGACATTGCAGGGGACCAGTAAGTATTCAATTCCAATAGTCCTCAGGTCAGCTGGTTCCCCTTCCAACTCAACAGGTTGAGTCTCTAGTCTCTGCTTGCTGGAACCTGTGGCTCCAGCACTCTTAAAGTCTCCCAGACTTCTTCTGACTGGGGACATATCTTGTCCTATTCAGGCTGGGGACATGCATCATCTCAACATCTTGGTGGGGTCCAGTCTAGGTTTGAAGGTCTGAGAACTAGAAGTGCTGAGGACAGAAGAACAATGACCCGACAACTCAATTAGTCAGGCACAGAGGAATTCAAACTTTCCCTACATTTTTTTTTTTTTTTTTTTTTTTTTTTTTTTTTACTATTGAGCTCTCAATATATTGAATGATACTCACTTATATTGGACAAGGCTATCTGCTCTACTCAGTCCAATTCAAATGCTAATCCTTTGTAGAAGAGTATGTGACACATAGACTCTCAAAGACACAGTGCTTAACCACCTCTCTGGGCATTCATTGGCTGAGTCAAATTGTCTCATCGATTAACCATCACAGTGCCTCAAAGGGGATGCTAATTATGGCATAGTACAGGGATCCACTCTCTGGTCCTCCTGAGACATTAGGATAAAGACACTTTCTTTCCTTATAAGCATTTCTTTCTTATATGACCAATTAACCCAGCCAAAGTGCTCCATGAGGAATTCATATTGACTTCAGAATTATAGGACTAGATTTAGCTAATAATTCTTAATCAATGTCTTAACTGTTTAGCTATTCATCTCACCCCACTTCCATCCTTCAAGTAAATACTGGATTAGATATCTCCCACATATGACAAAAACTTATGGACTAGTTCAATGAGTATGTGATCAATGTGTCCCATCCAAATAGACAACATTCTTTTTCATAAACTACTTGTTAACTCTTACAGACTGGAATATTTGATATCTCAGGCATATGTGTATGAATAGCTTAGTCATTATATAAAATATGGAGAAAATGGGTCATAAGAGGGACTCTAGACAAAGAAGGAGAAACCTTAGATGAGCAAAGAATGTGACCTATCTGAAGGTGATGAGAGCAGGGGAGAGAGAAAAACCCTAATGCACAGAATGTACATTCACAAACACATCAAAGTCAATCACTAAGCTGAACATAAGAAGGAGGGAGGGGGGAAGCAATGGGGTGGAAATTGGGGCAGGGTTAAGTGAGTGCTCTGTCCATGTATGCCTCTACCAGCTTGTACCTCACAAAGAGGTATGATTACAATGCAGCAATTAAAAAAAAGAGAGAAAAAAAATTAAAAAAATATTTGTAAACTAGATCAGTTACATACACCCACACACAGACATGAATATGCACACTAATACAAAAACATTTTACAGTTAAATTTTACCCTTAATATGAAATATAAATATATAACACTATATATTAGATGTATACAAATGTATACTACATATACTTAAGCTCAGTTTTGTTCATCATTGTCAACAGAAATTATTCATAGCTACTACAGTGTCAGTTTCATGATCTTATTTAATTACTCACTTTTATCTATTAGATTTTGTATGTGTATGCAAATTTATTTTGTTTATAATTGCACAGTACATAATATTTGACTTCCCGACTACATTCTGATTTCTTAGCGTCATTAATAATCAGGAAATTCAAATCAAAATCACAATGGGATTCCACCTCACTTCAATTAGAATTTTACTTTTTCTTATCAAAAAGACATGAGAACAAGTATTGGTGAGGATATGGAAAAAAAGGAACCCTTACATACTACTGATGAGAATGTAAATTAGTATTGAAAACAGTCTTAAAATTCCTAAATTTTTTTAATAATTATTTGCTATTTATGTTTTCTTTTGTCTTATGTCTATATACCTTGGAAATTTAAAAGCCTTTCTCTATAATGTGCTTTGATAAATAACAAGTGTACTGCATCATTCATGCCCTCTTTGTACATTTTTAAAATAACTCACTCTCCTGCTCTCTATTTTGTGAGGTATTATGGCTTACAGTCTAAGAATTCAGGCTGTGAAATGAGAACTCATATGACAAAACCTCAGATTCATCCATGTATTAACTCTGTGAATATGACACTCAGATATAGATGATAGATGATAGATAGATAGATGATAGATAAAATAAACGAAAGAATAATAAATTCAGATTGAAATTAAGAGAAGATCACAGAATCTGAGAACAATGAGCTCGTTGTAGCTCTTAATATGCTGGTTTCACATATTGTTGTATTGGTAATGAAAATACTGAGAGGAACCATTGATATTTCTGCCTAAATTTGAATTTTTATCAGAAACTATTCTTTTTCAAACACAGAAAGAAGTACTGCTGCTTCATCCAATTTAAAATTCTCAGTCTAAACATCTAAAATTTAAATGTTTTGAAATCAACCCTAAAATACAGTAATTTGATATTCATTTCTGAACTACAGACTGAACCTTTTACATTATATCTTGACTGTGAAGTTCTGTAGGGCTGCTATTAATTTAGGTTGGTTACCTTGGAAACAAGAGCTCTTTCTTTTTAACCCATCACTAATGTCATTTATTTCTTTAAAACCACACACAAAGCTGGGAATAGTAGCATGTACTTGTAATCCTGGTACTTGGGAGGCTAAGACAGGAAGACCCTAGGTTGGTACGTAGCCTCAGCTACTTAGTGAGACTCTGTTTCAAAACAAAGAATGAAAAAACAGGGCTGGGGGTGTAGCCTGGAGGTAGAATGCCCCTGGGTTCAATCCCCAGTACTGCAAAAAAATAATAATAATGATTAAATAAATAACGCCCCCCCCCCCACAAATTAAATGGAATTTGAAAAAAAGAAAGCTACTTTTTTTTCCCTATTTCTCATTTGGAAGTATTGATATACCATAATACATTTAACAGTAAAATAACATTAATTAACACTTAACATAGCTCAGTAATTTCAAAATCTACCGTGAAGGTGCCAATGATACAAAATCATCTCCGTATGTTTATCTTATTCTTCAGATATCTGAAAGATGGTAAATGTTTTTGGTTGAAGATTGTGTTTTTGGTTAAAGAGCTATGCTTCCTGTGCTTTATCCATTCACCGTAAAAGCAAAAGTGCATATTGGTATATACCAACACTCTTGAAGAAAGTATGTTCCACGTGCACTTTGCTAAATGAAACTGAACTTCGGCAGACACAGAATTATACGGTGCTATTACCAAATAAACACTAAGTAGTGATGCAGTTCCACATTAACCATTAGCCATTAAAGATCTTTAAGTAGAAGCATAACAGTTACATAGAAACCAATGTGTTTATTTTTCTTTATCAGATTAGTTAGATTTCTAGTTGCCTTTTCAATAGGAAGGAATTGATGCAACCCGACAGTTGATTCAAATATGATGAAATAATACTTCTGGAGTTATTATGCCCAAGGACATACAAATTAAATAAAATTTATTGTTATGATCAACTCCTATATTTAAGAAAGTAATTTTATTAAGGAGCAAAATCAGAGATTATTAAAACTTTAGGCTTATTTTAAAATGTTGTTCAATTTACCTTCTTAGCATAACATTATATACAAAATATTTTTAAAGTGAAAAACCTTTATACTTGGCAAATGGAAATGATATTATTGTATTTGTGTCAGAAACTATGAATTTGGTGTCTGCATCTTCCACTTAAAATGGATGGATCCTTGGGAGATAATTCTTAAGCTTGCTAAACTTAAATTTTGTTTCTCAATGTATGGAAATAAGTTCTATAACATAAAATTATTTTTGCATGTAATTTGGAAATATAGGCAAAAATGCTGTAGCAAACTTATATCCACATACAAACCTGTACATATATACCTATAGCAGATTTATTTGTAAGTGTCCAAACCCATAAGCAAACAAGAGAACCTTTAAGAGGAGAATGGATAAATTCAGCTACATCCAGACACTAGATTATATTTCAGCACTAAAAATAAATAAGCTATCAAGTCATGAAATGTCATCAAGGAAACATAAAAGCATATTACTGAGTGAATGAAAGCAACCTGAAAATCAAAGTGAATGACACCAACCTGAAATTTAGTGTAGTTGAAATTCCAACTACATGATATTCTGGAAAAAAGCAAAACTATGGAGGCAGTAAAAAGATTTTTGGCCGCTTGTTGTTGGGGAAGAGAAGGGGTGATTTGTTGGATCAGATGATCTTTAGTTCAGCAGAACCAGTCTGCATGGTACTCCAAAGACAGACACATGTCACCATACACATTTCCAAACTCAGAGAAAGCACAATACCAAGAATGAACCTTAATGTCTACTTTAGGTGATAAGGATGTGTCAGTACAGATTTGTAAATTCTAATAATACCTACTGGTGGAGAATAGGAAAAGCTATGATTATTGGGGGAAACAATGTATGAGAAATGGGTGTGCCTTCTTCACATTTATGCTGTGAACTTAAAACTGTTTTATGAGCCTGCTGTAGTGGTGCACACCTGTAATCACAGTACTAGAGAAGCTGAGACAGAAAGATTGCAGGTCTTATGTAAGCCTCAGAAATTTAGTGAGCCTTCAGCAACTTAGTGAGATTCTGTTTAAAAAAATAATAATAATAGGTTGGGAGTATAGATCAGAGGGAGAATGCCCCTGAATTCATTCTCCACTACTGAAAACAAACCCATAAACAAAATAAAACAAAAACAGTGCTTTAAAAAATAAAGTCTATGTTGGTCATGGTCGCACATGCCTGTAATCCCAGTGTTTGAGAAGCTAAGAAGGAAGAGCACAAGTTGAATGACAGCTTGAGCAAAATAGCTGAGACTCTTAGCGACCTAATGAGACTGTTTCAAAACATTTTTTATAAAGTAAGGGCTGAGGCTGCAGCTCGGAGATAGAATTCCCCTGAGTTTCATCCCAATACCAACAAATGAATAAATAAATACTAAATATTAAATCAATAAAGTTTATTTTTAAAATACATTATATAATATCAGAAACATACAAATATTAGTAAAGGCAAAATTAGACACATAGATCCTGTGAGAGGTCACTATTTTTATTAAAAAATGTCAGTCATTTCACACATTTAATTCAGTAGTTAAAACTAATCAATCAATCATAAAAGTCCTGCATATACTTTTATAAATCTTTACATATAGAACCTTTAAATATTGTTGATTATTTTTCTGATATGAATTTGAATGGGACTAAAGGTTCTAGTTTATGCATATTTTACTTACTATAAACTTTGGTATATACACATAAAAACTTATTATATATACACAATGGAATTTTAATCAGCCATAAAAAAGAATAAAACCATGCCTTTTTCAGGAAAATGAATGGAATTTGAGAATATCATACGAAGCAAGTATAACCAGTCTCAAAACAAGAGGTCGATGTATGTTTTCTCTTATATGTGGAAGCTAGAGAGTTATTTGGAAACAAGGGCAACATCAGCTAGATGAGCGGAGACTCCAGGGGAGTGACTGAGGGGGATCAGGGACAGAAGATGAAGTCATAGAAAATGTAATAGTTGAAATAATGTTATGAATGCATACGAAACTACCAATTCCAATATCAAGTAGAATTAAAACTATTAATATTATTTATACATTTGAATTAGAATATAATTGTAAATTATAGGACTATATAAATAAAATATATATTGCATCTATAATTATTAGGCCAAGTTTTATTCATAAATGTACTTATTGTGTTTTTAAAGGTGAGTTTTGTTAGGGAAGTATTTGAGGAAGAAAATGATATTGTAAATTGTGGCTAATTTTCTGTGGCTGTCCATAAAATTACTATAAATGTTACATATTTTACTTATGTTATTGAGCTAATAGTCATTTATGAAGTTGTTTTATTACAAAATGGATTCTGAGTTACAACTTAGACTGTAGGAAATTCACTTTTACTTTTATGAAGCAAAATAATGGAGAGAGGAAAGGGACAATAATATTGAGGATTTCCAAACTGGGCATAAGTCATTGAGAAATGTGTGTCATTCATAACTTAAGTATTCATAACTTAGAGTTTTCTGTATGTGAACAAACGTTGACTCTAAGTTAAACCTGTACTGCATATATATGTTTATATATGTATATATACATTTGTGTATATAATATATATATATATTCAGACATATATGAGTATCTATTTACTTATATACTTATTTTAAACAGAGGTACATACGCCATAGATGTACATAAAAATATCATGATCAGTAGTAAAACCTAATCATATAAAATAGCAGTTAGGACTTGTATAGTGAGATGAAGTACTTATTCTATAGGTCCCATCTGCAAATAAATAAATAAATTTGTAAGTAAAAGAAAAAAGAGAGAAGTCTGGTAAAGTTGGTTTTTTTCTTGTGAGGGAGTAATAAGTAAATAAATAATCTCCAATTGTGATTAAAATCTCCAGGATTGAGTGCAACCGTTGATGAGAAAAACTAAATTCTGTACAGGTCCTTATGTGAAAATTGAAGTCTACTACTTCCACAAAGGCATATAAAATATATAAGATATAAAATAAAATATATAAAAAATATAAACATATATAAAATATATAAAACAACACAATACTAAAGGCCTAAAGGAAATTGAAAAAATATAGACCACCAAGTAATTCAGGTGTTTATGTTATGAGGTGCAGAATATAAAAGGATCATGTATCAAGATATACAGAAATAAAAGAGTAAGAAGCTATCAAAAACAAGACAGTATAATAGTATATGGCAAATTTAAGCAGTATAAACAATATATGAAATTAATAAATTAATAAAATTTACACTTCTGTAAATTCTCCAATAGATAAAACACCTCTGAAAAAAATGTTAGAAATATATATTCAGCAGGAAGGCAAATTTAAGGGTGCTACCATGATGAAGTCCACAGACCCAGAATATTCTAGTATACTAAATGGAGATGCAGACATATAAAAAATAGAATGAAGACAACATAACTGATATTTATTCTCTTATAGCTCTGAAGGTCAAAGTGAAGGGAAAAGTTCAAACAATGCTTTGACCATATTTAAGTTATTATTACTGATTTTACTAACACATAAAGAAAGGGAGGAGGGAGTAGCCAGGTGGGATATGAAGGAAAGTACACTAAGAACTGTGTGCATATATTTTTTTTATCACACTATTATGCTAATTGTAATGCACTAATATAAGTGTATATACACACATATATAGAGATAGATATAGATACAGATACAGATATTGATGAGCAGGTCCAAGATTCCCCACAAGGCATAGAAAGAATCTTTAGCATATTTTAGCTTTCAGTCTCTGCTTGTGTCTTCATATATCTTCTTCCTTTTGGCATCACCTCTTCTTAAAAGGACATGAATAATCAGATTTAGGGTCCACCCTAAGTCTACAATGTCATTTCAACACCCTTAAATGAAAGGGGAAAATAAAGAACATTTTATATGCTAGTATCTAGAGCACACATTACACTGATCAAAATCTTCAGGAACTTCCAAAGAAGACATATGAGGGGCAGTTGCTCTTGTTTTAAGCCTGCATATTTGAAAGCAAGTTAATATTTTGAGATTCTCAGAGAAATAAGCATATATATTATTGTATAATACTATTACTTTAAAAACTAAAAAATAAAATGAAAAACATTAGAGCAATTGCCCAGAATTTAAATAAGAAATTCTCCTTTGCAAGTGATAAATGCTTAAAGAAAATATGTTATAGATACAATGGAATGCTATTCAGCCATAAAAAGCATGAAATCCTGTCATTTATAACAACATTGATGGAACTAGAGATCATTATGTTAAGTAAAATAAGCCAGACTCTGAAAAATGATACATAATTTTGCTTATATGTGTAATCAAAAAAAGTTGACATCATAGAAGTTGAAAACACAACTTTGATTATCAAAGGGTAGAGAGAATAGGGGAGGCTGGGAAAAGTAGGGGAGAAAGAAGAGTGGTGAAAGGGTGATCAGTGGGTACTAAGTTACAGTAAGATAGTTGCAAGAAGTTTTGGTGTTCTTGTGCATAGTAGCGGTCAACTCAATATATTAGGTACACATTTTAAAATGTTAAGATAAATGAAAGAGACATTTAGCAAGCTAAGTGCTATTTTGCCATATTTAGTAATCATTAATGCAATGAGATTCCTAGGTCTTATCATGTTCTTTATTAAGAATTGTTTTTAAGGGGACTTTTGAGTGAAATCACAAGCCAGAATTCTTGGCATTCTACCACAAATGTTCCTGAAAATCTTAATTTTTTTTCAGTTCTCATAGTAGCTTTTGACTTACAGATAAGCTCAAACAAATATTTAAATATTTGATCATTGTTTACTGTTTCATTAATATAACATTATTTTAAAACTTTTTCACCATCTAGTAGTTTCAAAGCTGTAGGCCACATTTGGCATGCTTTCTCACAAATTGTACTTTTTTTTTTTTCTCTTTCACTCTAAACATGCATAGTTTAAAGCAGGAACAAAGGCCCTTCATATGTTTTCTTTGGAAGTTCCTGAAGATTTTAATCAGTATATTGTGTGCTTCAGATAACAGTGTACCAAATGTCCTTTATTTTATCTTTCATCTTAGAAGATTTTTCTCCTGTATTTTACTTTGTGACTCTGTTTCAAGGAAAATATAATTCTATCTTGCTATACTCACAGAGTCAATTATTAGCTGAAATATTAAAATAAGAAATCAATAAAAAGTTAGAAATTTGAAAAATTTTTGAAGGCTGAGGTTTCCTATATAAATTTTAGAAATAAATTCAGAATTATACTCCCTATTTTTCTCTGGTCCTGGGTACACTGATGTCATCTGTAATATTATTATATGAAACTAATACTAGATAATTTATATATAATATTTATTTTTCCACTTGTACAAGAAATAGTAATAATAGAATACCTTATAGGCTTCTACAGAAAGAAGGCAATAAAAGACTAGAAAATACTTTTTTCTGTTAGGTAAAACATCCCACTTATCTCATTTTCCTAATTATAAAAACAATACTTTGTTTTTACCTATAAACCATGTCCATAGAAAACAGATATAGATGGCTCAAGGAACAAATTGCTACTTTTGATTTCCCACTCTGGTTTATTCTACTTTAATAAACCTTCTGCTTTTTGTTCACATTTATGTCTTTCTTTCTTAGCATTATACTCATATAAAACTATTTTCACCTTTCTCTGAAAGATTTCTGAGGGTCTAATCCTGGCATGAGTAACAGAACACTGGATTAGCTCTCAGAAAACTCTCTGGCTGTGTGATCATACTTCTGATATTTTTCTCTATGAAGTTTTTCAAAGAGACTGAAGATGTTCATAGAATATCTGTAGAGTAAATTAGATGTTTTATACTAACAACTGAAAAATTTGACTTATTGCACCAATAAAAATTATTTGAAAATTAATATGCAAACTTGCTTCCAAAGTACCTGTATTTGAGATTAGCATAGTGTTTCATAATTGCTTATATTTTATGGAACTAGGCATTGTTTTTTTCCCACTAAGTTTCTAGGTTAATACAGGAAGGTAGCTTGACTGACTTAAATGACATTTTCCTCGTACATCAATCCTCTTTTGATTTAGTTTCTCTAAGTAAGTACCAAGCTCATATAACCTGAATCTCTTTATCCCTCAAAATTATTCTCTTTATTATTCCTATTTAAGAGAAGTTAATTATAAAAATAAAATCCTTACCAATAATTACCTACCATCTTATATTTCCTAATGTACTTAAATATTTATACTGCTACTCCTACATTAAACTAATCAAATGAAAAATGCTGCTGAAGGAATTGCCTTATAAATAAAGGCTGCCCAGAAAGATGATAATCTACTTTTCTATGCCTCTGTAATTTTCTACCCAAATAGGTTTTCATTGTGCTGCAAAATACTAGCAGATTACCAGTGACATGAAAAATGTGTCAGCACATATAAATGTAGGCTGATACTAATGACTATTATTCATTATGTTATTGACTCCCAGGAGATTCTGTTTACAGAACAAAATGTTGGAACTAAGGATAAAGAGTATGTTTGAAAAATATGATATTTTCCTCATTTTTTCATAAACTGATTATTTACATTTTAAAAACAAATTGAACAATGATTATTGGCTTAAATTGTATAGGTACTTGTACACAAGTTTGAAAACTACAGCTAATTTTAGTAAACATCTAATTACTCTTTCTTAAATTTTATGTAGTCATAAAAATATTGTTTTATAAAATCTCATTTTAGAATTCAGTTCACTCCAGACTATAGAAAGAATCAAATATAGGCTTGATTGAAAGCAAACCTTACTAGGTATAATATACAAATCTAAAACATAATAGATGCACATATGTACATATATTATGTGTACATATAATCTATTTAAATGTGAACTTTTAGACGATCTCCAAAACTTATTAGTGTTCATAAACTATCAAGAATAAAGTGTTTAGAAGTTACATTATATAGTATCTTATTGGCAATCAAACTTTTTCTTCTATTTAAAAGAAGTCTTGCAGATGAGTTTATCTTGCCATATAATAAAAATATATATTGTGATTAAATGCACTTGGAAAAATATCTTTTAATGAAACAATTTATAAACGCAGTCAATTGATGAATTTTCATGTAAAAGTAATAGTGTTGAACATAAAAGGACTTAACATTTAAGAAGGAAAGTAGATATGAATTACCCACCAAGAGATTTGTAAAAAATGTGTTAAAAACAATGACCAATCATGTTCAATAAACTTTTGTTTTTATTCATTAGTTTTAAAATATCACATGTATATTTCTTCTTGGAAAAGAAATGCTGCTTTCCTAGATTATATATTTGATAAATGTCTGGGCCTTTGATTAGCACATAATCTGCATAGAACACAAAGATATTTATGCTACACAAGCTGTAGATTCATTTTATGTTTACTATAAATTATCAAGACAATAAAATGTCTGAATAAAATATACTATATTTCCCTTCAGATATTAAAATTTAGGTTTATGCAATCAAAGGGAATTATATAATTATGTATTAGAAAAGGAAGATGAGTTAATCTGTTTGATTTTTTTTTTTTTTTTGCTACTGTACATTCACCAGGTTTCCACAGTAACAGAATTTCTTCTGAATGCTTTTCTTTTTTTCCTCTATGTTAACCTAGTTTTTCTACACAAGTAATGATAAAATGCCTTGGATATTTACTTTAATTAACAACTATCTCACTGTTCTTTCTCTGCTGTAATAATTTCCAAATTTTTAAAGCCACAACATTCATATAACTTATAGCAGAGAAGAACAGACAAGAAAAAACTTACATTGTTAAATATTTATATTGTGTGAATATTAATATGTAAACTTCCTTCAAAAATATCTATTTTCAGATTAGTACAATGCTTCATAATTGTTATTTATTTGGAAAATTTTTATATTGAAAATATCTTTAAGAATTATAAAGAAATTGTTGACTATTTTAACATACAAGAAAAGTATCTATTTATTCCAAAGTAGCCAAAAACTTTAAAAGAACACATGCTCCCCTGACTTCCAAAAGCATTTTAACCTTGACATAGTGATGCCTGGGAGGTAAAGTCTTCAGAAAGTCATCTCAGGTTCTACCACAGTTGCCATAGTCCCAAACAGAGGCCTTCACCACCTATAGCATGTCTTTAATAGGCACCCAAGAATTGTAGAAACTTGAAGACTTTTTAATACTTTACTCGTTCATCTTCTTTTTAGTATGAAGTGTAGGGAGTTTTTCCCACAATATTGGACTATAATTCAGAGAACTCGAGATTGCCACAATTATGAAACTAGATCATGACAAGATAGATTGCTTAACAATAAAGAATTCATTATAGTGATCATTATTACATGTTGACAAGGGTTGCCTCTATTTTAGTAAAGTTTTATATCAGAAGGAGTTCTAAAATTAATCATATAACAAACTTTATCCATTATTTTTTAACAATTATGTTTAATACTCAATCTTCTAATTTGTGTGAATCAATTAAAAAGAAATGCCATTCAATATATCAGCTATAGGCACTACTTCTAATACTCAATTTTATTTATCTAAATAATAAAAAGTTATCTTTTAGTTAAATAGTAAAAAGTAATTTTAGAAAATATAATTGAAGTAAACAGTTTTGAAATAAATATTTTCTTGATCACAAATTACAGTGCTTTCCTGAAATTATTATCCAATAAATATGAATCCTTTTAGAAATTTAAAGAATTTCTATTTCAGATTGTAGTTAAGAATTAAATACCAATATGCATTTTTAATCATGTGAGCAGAAAGTAATCTAATTACAAAACATTTTGCTGTTGTTGGGGAATGAAATGTGCTCTTCCCCACCTATTTATTTATTCATTTATTTTTTGTGGTACTGGGGATTGAACTCAGGGGCATTCTACCTCCGAGCTATACCCCCAGCTCTATTTTTTATTCTTTATTTTGAAACCGAGTCTCACTAAGTTGCGGAGTGCCTCACTAGGTAGCTGAGGCTGGCCGCCAACCAGGATCCTCTGGTCTCAGCCTCCTGAATCCTGGGATTACAAGGGAGCGCCACCACGCCCGGCTCTTCCCCACCTATTTAAATGTAGATTTTGAAGCACTATGCCCCAGTATGACTGTACTTGGAGATAAGTCCTTTATAGAAGTAATTAAATTGAAAGAAGTAAAAGAGAAAAAAATGATTCTAAAAAGAGCACACACAGAGAAATTTCCACATGGAGGTATAATGAAAAAGAAGCCATCTGTAGTCCAAGAAGAGATACCCAAAGAGAAAACAGCCCAACCATCACTGTGATAGTATACATTTTTGTTACTTAAGCCATTCAGTCTATGGTATTTTGCTATGGTAGCCTTAGTTGACTAATATAACTAGCTAAAAGTTTAAATATTTTCTGTGATTGTGAAAATAAGAAACTGGCATTAAAATTATGTGTAAATATACATCAATAAAGTTATTCATTGATAGAATAAAGTATCTCATAAATGTAGATGTCCAGCTGTCCAAAC
This sequence comes from Graphiurus murinus, assembly GCA_004027655.1. Classification (NCBI taxonomy): domain Eukaryota; kingdom Metazoa; phylum Chordata; class Mammalia; order Rodentia; family Gliridae; genus Graphiurus; species Graphiurus murinus. Next base: position 26,842 of record PVLC010005823.1, on the reverse strand, counting down.
CTCTCAAGAATAGATATTTGTAGAGACTGTAGCACAAAATTACTTGAACTCTAATGCTATGTTTAATTCAAAAGTCTGCAATGATCTTCAGAGTATTAAAAAAAGTAAATTTGCTCTGGTCTCTCCTACATACAAACATTAAAACTCCACCACAAAATGAAGAGAACTAGAGAAGTAAATGCTAGTGGAACACAATTCTTTTCATGAATGAGTCCTAGGGAAGAGTGGGAATAAATTGCCAACAATGTTAAAGAAGTGTGATTGAACTACAGATGACTGAATGAGGAATAGTGAGGGCACAGCGGAAAGGTGAATGAACTTTGCTTATAGTTAGATTGCTCAAATTGGGGTCTTCAAGTAAGACCTGGGAAAATTTAAACTTCCTGAAATATATGTAACATTTTGTGGTTATATTCAAAGTTAAAAAAAATTGAAGTTACAGAATCTCAATTCAAATGAGGTAATTTACAAAGGATATTTATTTTGAAGATACCAGAGCAGTTTACATATTAGAAAAGAAGACTAAACACTCAATCCACATGAGCAGCAACCATGCAACTGAACCACAGAAACTACCAACACAGGAAATTAAGCACTTCCAAAATTCTCTTCCCATCATTCATTGCTCTACATCTCCATTTATTTTTCTTCCAATGAAGAATGTTACCCAGAAAAATGATGAAAAACTAACAGCTCAATAGTTTTTAATCTTACCGAATAAGAAGAGACTTTTTTGCTCTCTTTGGAATTGACTTCAAAAATTCTCGGGAAGGCTTTGAATATCACAGCCTGTAATATTGAGCTAAGATTTTGATCAATCTCCCTTTAAATAGCCACATGGAAAGAATAATGGGACAGAGAGGGGCTGAACATAGAACAGCCTTTGGTTTATATACCACAGTAAAGCTTTCAACTAATTTTAATTAATTCTAACAAGAGTAAACCAGGAAGACCAGGAGGAAAAGCACTTCAGGCTAAGGAAGCCACAAATGAAACTAAAAATAAGTGGTATGTATTGTATATAGTATAGAGAAGGTACAAAAATGATTTGAAGCTAAATCATGAAGAATAATATGTGCTATATAACTTATATATAATTTATGCAATATATAATATTTATAGTAGTATTCAATATTAGTATGATATTTATTACTGTTTTAAATTTTTAATTTCAATGAGTCCTAAAGATTCCAAATTATTATTTTATATAGGAAGAAAATACAAGGTCAGAGAAAAGACTGCACATTCTCATTAGCTATTAGTGTTTATTTTTATGAATTTGTTTACATGTCTTTGTAAGCTATGGATTAAAAAAATTTTTTTTAAATTGATTCAAAGGCTGAGTGTGGTATCACATGCTTGTAACCCCAGTACTTGGGAGGCTGAGACAAGAGGATCACAGGTTTGGGCCTGGCGTGGTGGCGCATGCTTGTAATCCCAGTACTCAGAAGGCTGAGACGGGAGGATCTGGATTCGTGGCCAGCCTCAACTACTTAGTGAGGCTCTTCGCAACTTAGTGAGACCCTTTTTCAAAATAAAGAATAAAAAATTGGGGCTAGGGGTGTAGTTCAGAGGTAGACTGTCCTTGGGTTCAACCCCCTGTACTTAAAAAAAAAAAGGATCGCAGGTTTGAAGGCAGCCTCAGCAAGTTAGTGAGGCCCTCCACAACTTAGTGAGACCCTGTTTCCAAATAAAAAATACAACAGATATGAGCATGTAGTTGGGAGGTAGAAGGCCCCTAAGTTCCATCCCCAGTTCCACAAAAAAAGATTCAAGAGTTATGGAAATAGTGTAAGCAGTAGAGAGATTATCAGGTTGTAATTCTAGAACCATATTTTGGATCAAGGAGGAATGAGGAAAATGATGGATCTCAAAACACTGTCTGGTATTTAGATGAATGCAATATTCCAAAATTATAGATAAAACCCTTCACAAAAGTAACAGCAATAGTGATTAAAAGAATGGAAATGAATCAAGATATATTGAGCAAGTGGACATGATATGTTTGTAAACTATTGAAAATGAAAATACAGGAAACTCCTGGGGGAGAAAATATGGAAGATGGAATGCAAAATTAATCCAAAATTTGAGATTCAGTTACTGCATAAATATATGGAAAACAGTAATTATTACAAAAGAAAGTTGTCTCAGAGCATTAACAATATCCTTTACATGGTGAGAAAATTTAATCTGTAGTTTACAGAAAATTTAAATACAAATTTAAGCATTTAGAGGAAGGATAAAGACCATAGACCTTGTTATAGAGCCTAAAAGCAATGCACTATGATAGAAAATTTGCTAAGTATGAAACCCTGAGAAATAGCAATATTTAAAAAATTGACAGGAGGTGGGGGGATAGGAAAACCATTGAAGAAATAAGAATAAGAGTCCAGTCCAGGTGCAGTAGTTCATGCCTGTAATCCCAGTACTTGAGAGGCTGGGACAGGAGGATTGCAGGTTCAAGGCGAGACACAGCAACTTTGTGAGATACTTTTTCAAAATAAAAAAATAAGGCTATTGTAAATTGTGCAGCTGTAAACATAGGTACACATATATCGGTCTGATAGTTTGGTTTTCATTCTTTTGGGTAGATACCCAGAAGTGGTATTGCTGGATCATATGGTAGGTTCATGCCCATTCATCTGAGGATCCGCCATACTGTTTTCCAAAGTGGTTGCACTAGTTTGCAATCCCACCAACAGTGTATTAGAGTTCCCACTTCTCCACATCCTCGCCAGCAGTTGTTGTTCGTGTTTTTTATGATTGCCATTCTGACTGGAGTTAGGTGAAATCTTAGGGTAGTTTTGATTTGCATCTCTCTGATTGCCAATGAGGTGGAACATTTCCTCATACATTTATTGGCCATTTGTATTTCTTCTTTTGTGAAGTGTCTATTTAGATCCTTTGCCCATTTTATGATTGGGTTATTTGCTTTCTTAGCTGTGATTCTATGGAAGCAGCCAAGGTGTCCATCGACAGATGAATGGATTACAAAACTATGGGAAATGTACACAATGGAATTTTACTCAGCCATAAAGAAGAACAAAATCATGTTATTTGCAGGGAAATGGAGGCAACTGAAACATTATGTTAAGTGAGATTAGGCAGTCACAAAGAGTAAAGAAGCATATGTTCTCCCTAATATGCAGATGCTAGGGAGAAGATGGGGCATAAGAGGGTCTCCAGATGAAAAAGGAGAGACCCTCGAAAGCAAAGAAGTTGATTTAACCGAAGGGGTTGCATGACGGCGGGGAGGGGGGACACTAATGTATATCAAGGTCACTCACTAAACTGAACTTGAGAGGGAGGGAGGGTGAGGGAGCTGGGTGGGAATTTGGGGAAGGGGTTAAATGAGAATTGTGAGCACATATATCATTATCAATTTGTACCTAACAAAGATGTATGCTTACAAGGTATGAACAACAACAACAACAACAAAATATATATATATGAGGCCTGGGGGTATAGCTCAGATGTAGAACCCCCCTGGGTTTAATCCCAGTATCCTCCCCCCGACACATACACTAATATTAGTCTGTGGAAATTTCATAATAAACAGAAATGAAATATATTGGAGGCAATATATTTTACCTTTGAACATTCAATTAATTTGTCAAATCCAGTAACCATTCTAAGAGAATATTCCAGATAATAATACTATGTAATTGAATTTCAAACATTGACTGTATTAGTAAGAATGAACTAAATAGCAGCAATATAATATCTACAAATAGCAATAGCTTATAGAACACAGTAGAGGAAGCAAAGTAGGTAAACATTACAGAGTTAGAGACTGAAGAAGATTCTATCTTAGAACATTCTTCCATGATTATTAATGCAGGAAAAGGAAGATGGCTAGACAGCACTGCTTCTTAAATGTCTGCCTTATGCTGACATTTCATTGGTCAAATTAAGTACCATGGCCTTGCATACCATTTGAAGAATATACCATGATAAAGGGTTGTATTTACCTGCTCAATAATGTTCAAAATTTATTTATTTGTTTGTTTGTTTATTTATTATTTTGTTATTTTTATTATTTTTAAGTTATTTACTGAAAACTGAACCCAGAGGCATTCTACCTCTGAGCTATATCCCAGCACTGTTTTTTTTTAAATAGCATCTAAGTTGCAAAGGACTTTGCTAAGTTGCTGTGGAGGCTGTGAGTGTACCTGCAATACTCCTATCTCAGCCTTTCAAGTACTGAGATTACAGGCATGTGCCACTGCACCTGGCTCAAAATTTATAAACTTTTTTTTTTTCTTTCTAGAGTAATCTTACCAAAGGCCCCTATATCTTTCTCTGCTAACATTCAACCTTACCCTCTAAACCAAAAGAAAATATGCTCTGAGAGCTCTTAGATGATTCCACATTAGTCTAATGGAAGTCATCTAAAAGTGGAAGGACTATTGCATTGTGTACTTTAGAGAATGCCTAAGAGTAAGTCCAGTTCCTCTTTTATATAGACATGAGCCCACATTATGGCAGATTTGTAAGTCTAACACTGTTGGACTAAATTAGATTTTTCATTTTTTTCCATTTGTATGTCTCAAGACTTAAATGATTTCTAGTATTACTTTAGTCTATTAGAAATGCTCTAAATACATATTATTTGGGTATAACTGATTCCTTCTAAGGAATTTTTGAAAAGCTGAAAAATGATCCTTTATAAAAAGTCCACAGACATTCTTAAGGTTTACTCCACATGATCCTCAAATATATCTTAGTAATAAAATCTTCAGTGAAATTTAACGTTATTAGCTCTTAATACCAGATTTTAATGGGTGTGAGTGGAGCTCTAATGACTTAGAGTTGAGCTGGAAAATAGAATGATATACGGTCAAGGAGAAGCAAGCCTTTAGAAATCAACACAGCAACATAGAAATGAAGTATAGCTTCATCCATAGCTACACAAATACCTCCACTCCATTATTAAGATTCCAGAGAGAATTTCTTCTAAAGGATTTATATTACATAATGTAATTTTTCCAAAGAATAAAGAAACATATTATAGTGAGATAGGTAATAAAACATCTGGTATTTGTATAAAGATTTCTACATTTCCATAGCTTTTAAATTCAAAATCTCATATCTGCACTTTAAAATACATCATAAAATGTTTAAATAATATATGATTATATATGACTTCTAAAAAATAAAAATGAAGTCAGTGATTAGAAATATAGCATTAAGATAATAATTTGGAAGAGTTCAAAAAGAAACTGTGATAAATAGGCTATTCAACTCTATTAAATTTTAGTTAATTCAAGAACCACATTCACAGAATGATTTATTGTCATAGACATACTTGTTAAAAGAAACTGCAGAGAAGTAAAATTATAGAGATAAGCATAGGTCAAATCCAACACATCAGTTGAAAAGAGATGGAGAAAATAGCTGGAAAATGCAGCAAGGTTTGGCATCAGATCAATAGCCTTAGGGGACAGGCAATTCTAGGAGAAATGTTCTCAGTAATCACAAGCTCTGCACATAAATGCAAGCTGGTCAGTATTAGAATCATAGTTCAATGTACGAGAATAGTCTCAGATTTCACCTGAACTTAGAGTGAATTGAAATGAGTATCAACTTAATAGAAGCTCTGGACTAGTGAATTATATGAAAAATTTCAGCAACTAATAACAAGAGACAATTTTTGGTCAAATTATTCAATTATTTTCATGTCAATATTTTATCTTTAAAATTGAGTGACTGGATTAACTGACCCTAACATTTTAGCTAAGAGGTGAGGAAAACAGACATGCTGACTTCTCCAAAGACTTTCAAGGCATTACTGCTTTTAGTCCTTAGAAATGGTGATCTGCTCCTCAGCTCCGATAACCCTGAAACAATATACTTTCATAAGAAAGTATATCATTTATCTGGTTATGTGAAATTTATACTGACATGCAAAATAACAAGTAATTTCATAAGTACTATCTGAAAATCTATTCTTTTTGTTGTTGTCTCATTCATGATAATCTTTTTTAAGATGCATATTAATCAATAATCATGTTTAAGTCCTTCAAAATTCTCTATTGCTATAAAAATTTTGGCCAAAATCTTTGACCTGCTGAACAAGAAAAGCAGAGTATATTAGACTTACTATCTTCAAGGAGAAGGCCACATTGAACAAATATTAGTTTTGCCTCATTATTAAAATTTATAAAACAATAGTTCCAAGATTTTATGACATCACCTTGATGAATTTAATACAGATAAATCTAAAGTAGAGGATAAGTGAGAATTGAATATAATTTATAACAAAGTAGCTTTATATTGGTGGGAAAGCACTAATAAAAAATATTAGTGTGGCAAATGAGTTGATTTAGTTTTTTTTTTTTTTTCATAATGTTTCTTGGAGTAGGTACTTAAGCTACATCATTGATTAAAAAAATATTTAGCATAGAAGCTAAAGAAGTTCATTTGGTCTTGAAATTGTACAGCACAGATAAGAAATGGTTGGTCCAAAAAGCATATGGTATTTTGGTTGAAACATCCAGTCCTATTTTGGTGATTCTTTAGCATAAACTAAATCACTTAATCTCAGATCTCATCAGTACTGATTTGTACTGTTGTCTGGCATGTAAAGGTTATGTGTAGAGTTTTGACAGTATTTTTTCCGATCAGTGACAGAAGTCCTTATTTCTTTCTGGAAGATTTTTTTTTTTTTTTTTGGTGTTACTGGAAATTAAACCCAGGAACATTCTACCTCTGAACTACACCCCAGCCATATTTTATTTTTTATTTCGAAATATGGTCTTGCTAAGTTGTTGGAGAATATGCATTTGATCACTACAAAACAACAAAAATGAAGAAAAGGGTTTTCGTTGTTGTTGTTGTTCAGAGTTTGTTGCTGATCTCCAAACAGGGAGCCAAGATTTTTAAACTTGCATTAATAGAATCAATCCCTTTCCTAATCTAATGACCTGCAGAATACAGAGATTTGAGTATTCTGGCTGCTTGGCCTGTGACAGTGTTTGACATAAAAGTTACTTTGTGGTTGAATTACTCTGGTAAGCAATGATTTTTATAAGAAAGTGATTCCAGCAGAAGATGAGTTGCCCCTCAAAAAATATAAATACAACAGTTGGTTATATCACTTATATTCTTTAACTGGATGGTAAGTAAAGTAAGGCAGGTATTGCACTATGAAAAAATGACACATAATTTATTATTATTTAAAAAGTTTAAATAACACAGCAAATGGTTTTACAAAGTACAACGTGATGTTTCCATACACATGTACATTGTGTAATGATCAGATCAAGAGAGTTAGCATATACATCACCTCAAATATTTCTCTTTTAGATACACCACTTAAAAAATCCTTTTTTGTTCTAACTATTCTGAGATATACAATATTTTATTAAGTATAACGACCTTATTGTGCAATAGAACACGAGGCTCATTTTTCCTTTCTTGTAACATTTTTACCTGCTTCAACCTTTCTCCATTTCTCCCTTTCTTCCTCCCCACCCCAATCTTTGATAACCACTGTTATATTTATTATTCCTAAAAGATCAATTGATGTTATTTTTATTAATTAAATTTATTTAACTGATGCTTAAGAACATAAAATTGTACATACATGTTAGTTGGTCCCATTTTTTTTCTATACATGCAAATATCCTGCAGTGTTTAAGTCAGGCTAAACATTTATTATAACTTTATGGTGAAAAATATGCAAAAATTCTTTCTTCTATCTTTTTTGAAATACGCAGTACATAATTGTTATCTATGTTGTCGCCCTACAGAGGTAATAGCACACTAAGACCTCTTATTCCTATCTAACTGTAGCTTAGTACATGTTGATCGTAGTGCATTTTTATCAGCCATTCCCTTCTCTAAATCTGTCCACCCACTCTCCATAGCCTCTGCTGACCATCATTCAATTCTCAAGGTCTAAAGATCTACTTTGTTAGTTTCCACATATGAGTGAGGTCATGTGGTGTTTTACTTTCTGTTTCTAGTTTATTTTACCTAACCTAATGAGGATGTAGGAAAGAAGTAGGAAAATAGGGGTAATGGACCATGGAAGAAAAACTTTGTTTCCTGAGAGGCAACAGATGCTAACCAACTTCCAAAAGCTCTTGGAAAGTGATAATGAAACCAAAAGTCTCCTGAAAGTAACCAGAGCTTCACAAAACTCCAGTTGTTTCTGCTGATGAGCAATCCCAACACAGTCCAGAAAACAGTGTCTGGAACCCCAACCAAGAGAAAGAGACTCAAAGGACACTATACAAATACACTATGCAAATCCCAGGAAACTACCTTTGAGATCCCAACTGGAAAAGGAGACTCGGAAGTATATAAACCCTTAGATTAGCTACTCTAGTTGATTTTTCCCACTCAGGAACTCCTCTCTTTGGGGAGCCTTCCTCTCTCACAAGTCACATTAGTTTTGAGAGAAGGCCGTGTGTATTGATGGCACTTGGCCCAGGCAACTTTCAGGTAGTGACCCAAAGGCATCCGCTGAACATCAAGGCTGACTAAGGACCCTTGGGGTGGCCTGCACTTCTCTTCTAGTAGATCGCATGGACTTTGTGAGAAAGCAGTTTGCAATTCACAGGACTTTGCTTGGACTACTCCCAAGAAGTGTCCAGAAGGCAGCTGCCAGATACCAAGGTCCCCATTGCCTGCAAGGGTGTTCTGCCTTTTTCCCCTTCCCCATTCTCTTTACAATAAACCCCCTACTCACCTTCCTGTTGTCTGCAAGTGTTGTTCTTCATACTCCATAGAAAAGAACCTTGCAAAAAAACAAACAAAAAAACAAAAAATCACTCACTTCATTAATATCATCAAGGTTCATTGGTGTCACAAATGGCAGGATTTTATTCTTTTCTGGTCTAATAGTTTTCTATTGTATATATTTATCACATTTTCTTTATTAATTCATCATTTGCTACATATTTAGGTTAATTTCTTATCTTGGCTATTGTGGGTAGTCCTGCAAGAAACATATGTGTATGTCTTCTTGGAATAATTATTTCATTCTCATTGATTATATAGTAGTTCTATTTTAATTTTTTGAGGGCCCTCATTAATGTATTACATAATGGCTATGGTAATTTACATTCCCACCAATATATAAGGGTTTCTTTTCTCCATATATTCCCCCAAATTTGTTTTTTTTTTTTTGTCTTTTTTAATAATAATCATTTGTACTGAAAGGAGTTGAAATCTTTGTTTCAATTTGAATATTCTTGAGTCACACTTTTCATGTATCTGTTGGTCTTTGTAAATCACCTTTTGAGAAACATCTGTTAATCTCTTATGTCCATGAACTCCTTATATATTCTGACATCATATGTGTAGTCTGCAAATGTGTTATCCCATTCTGTATGTTGTCTCTACTCATTTTCTTTGCTGTACGGGAGATTTTTATTTTGATATAATCCTATTTGTCTATTTTTACTTTTGTCTTCTATACTTTTGAGTTTTTAATTGTCATGTTAATAGCCCAGTTGCTCGAAGGTAGTAGGGTAGGTTGCAGAAAGACCAAAGAAAATGCCCAGAGATGGCATATGGGACATATGATGTACTAGGGAAAGTTACTGCACTTCTGTCCCTCATGGAGCTTCAACAAGCAGCACCTTCTCTTACGGTGTTTTGTCTAGTGGTGGCCAGTTGGACATATGTCATGTATTGTCTTCACAGTGACCTCCGTTCCATGCCAGGCACGACTAAAAGAGGAGTTTTAGATGTTAGACTGCAGAAGCAGTGACATCATTTGTACCAGCTTGCTTAGTTTGCTTATATGACCAGCAATCCAAAGAAGCAACTGCTCTGTAGTACATGCAAGAAAGTAGCTTTCTATAGGTAGCATTAACTTTTTCTGCATAAGCTAGTGTCTTTCCAGATAATATGTATCTGGACTTTCTGACCCAAGTTTGCTCTCATTTTTCTATGCTTTTGAGAACAGAAGGGTGCTTTCAGGAAAGGAATACTTTACTGTCTCCCTTGCCATTAGGAATGACACATTATCCAAAAAAATCTTTGACCTGCCCAAAGGCTTGACGTATTTCCTCTGTGTTTTCTTCTAATAGCTTAAGTTTTTAGTATTGTAAATAAGTATTTTATTAATTTTGAAATTTTATATGTTTAAAGAAAAGTGTCATTTCCTTTTTGCCATATTAAGATCCAATTTTTCCTGCACTCACTATTGAAGAGAAGAGGTTGTTTTTTCCCCAATGAGTTTTCTTAGCACCTTTGTTGAAAATCAGTTGTCTGCAGATGGGTGGTGTTATTTCTGATCTCTATTCTAACTGAATTTTTTCCTCAAGATTTTCTTGGTTGTTTGGTATATGTTCAGGTTTCATATACATTTTTATATTTTTTTATTTATGTAAGAATTAGTATTTTGGTAGAAAGTGCATTGAATGTATAGATATCTTTAGGTAGTATGTACATTTTAATAATACTTCTAATCCATGAGCAAAGGATATCTTTCCATCTGTGCTCTGACAGATAATTTTTAAAAATTAAAAAAATATATTAAGACTAAAGTTGCAATTGCTTTCAAAGTTAAAGAGTAAATATGTCAGTTAATATGGAAATGTTAACCAGAGGTTTCAAAAAAGTAGGAAGATTAAAATATTAATATTGGTATCTCATGTAGATTTTATTCCTTAATTTTGGGGGTCAAAGTTGTATACTCCTTAATAGTCTTTTTGATTGAAAATTCAGATATATGCATTTGGTTAGATACCCTAACAAAGCACCACAGGCTGTTTTAAACAAAGGACAGTTCTAGAGTTCAGAAGTCTGAGTCAGGGTATCAGTAGGTTTGATTCCTAACTGAATATGCTGAGGGAAGTCTCTGTTTTAGGCCTCTCCACTTGAGAATGGCAGTCTTCTCCCCATGCATTGCCTTACCTTTGTATGCACCTATGTTCAAATTACTCTTCTTATGAGGACTCATTCAGATTAGAATAGGAACTACCCTGATGATCTCATTTTAGCTTAATCACCTGTGTAAAGAATGTATATCCACTGTCAGTCACATTAGGAGGTACTGGGGATTAAGACCTCAACATATGGATTTGAGGAGCTTGAAAACAATCATCTTTGGTTTGATTATTTGTCCACTGGGCCCACTATGGTGGCAGCCTTATACCCCTGGCCATGCTCTGATTTTGTTTACTTGGTCACCTGCATTTTTGAGTATCTTCAGATGCAGGAGATGGAATGATTTGTTCCATGTAAAGATGATACAGAAGAAATAACATTTTTTCTTATTATTTCCATAACTATGCCACAAGTCTTCTATCCATGTTGAGCATAGCAGATTACCTGTACAAGTTCAGCAAAACTCCGCACCACTGAGGTTTTCTCACTGATTCTGTCTTATCTTAATTCCTCCAATCTGGATATCACTCCTGCATTTTCCCTGGAACCTTGATGAAACAAGCTAGTAGTGCATTCTATCCCAGTATCTTAGGAGTCTGAAACAAATGAGAATTGTTTATAGAAACCATAGGAAGTGAAACGACCTAATGACTTTTAGTATTAAGCATAATATTTTCTCATGCTTCACCAGGCAGAGGCCTGCTTTGCCCCAGGGGTGATCAATGTAGTCACAGTCACAGATTTTTAATCATCCTCAAATTTATAACTATTCATCAGTCATCAAATACCCTTCATGTATAGTTACCAAAGCTTTGGTTGCTATCGAACTCCCAGTTTTCTTTCCAAAATAAACTAACATCTTCCTAACTTGCTTTATTTAAAATACTTCATATTTTCTTAAGGCTAATTTAGACAAATGACAAATCTTAGTCAATAAGGGTGGTTTGAAATTTTCAGTATAATAAGAAGAATATATTCTCTATCCATATTTCCAAAACAAGGACATTTATTTGGTGTCTTTTTTGTTGAATTTCATTGATATGTAAAATCAAAAGTACTTGCCTAAATTTTATTCTGAGATATTTTCTTTACTTCACCCACTATTATGAATCTGCATGCTGGGCTTGTTGTTTTTCAATTAGCACTTCCCACACTTCATGTGCATTCTCCAATCCCCCTTCACTGCTCTGTACCCTAGAGGCTTACCTTCACATGTTGACTGTTTTGAATTCCTAAGGCGGCACTAAACTATCTGCCACAGAGAGATACTGTGCTCTGCTCCATTTTTAGACTGTGGGTGAATCTCTCCTTGATATGTTTCTTTTTCTTTTCTTTTTTTTTTTTTTGGAGATCAAATACTCTTTGGATTCTAAAACATGGTACACATAAAAATTTTACATTAATTCTACTATGTTAAATAATTTGTATTACACTCTATTTCTTACTAGGACCCTGAAAGATAAACATACATTAAATAAGATTCTATTATTTTTTTTTTTCAGTACTGGGAATGAAACCCAGGGGTATTCTACCTCTGAGTTATACCCTTAGTGCTATTTTTCATTCCTTATTTTGAAACAGGGTCTCACTAAGTAGCTGAGCCTGGCCGCAAACCCGGATCCTCCGATCTCAGCCTCCCAAGTACTGGGATTACAAGCGTGCACCACCACACCCAGCCAAGATTCTATTTTTAAAGGTGGTGAGAAAGCAGAATTTTTTTATTTGTCTGTTGTTATTCTTTTAACAAAGTTATGATACAGGCATGGTGGCAGGTTCCATATTAAGGTGTTCCATTAAAAGATTCTGAGGTTCTTGTCCTGTTGTTCATTCAGGTGCTTTATATTTTTGTGGTATTTGTTTTTAATGCAACCCATTTATATATTCTTCAGGAAATTTGCATTATCAATTCCTTCTACCTCAACCACTTTCCTCAGGATCTTTTTCATGACTAACTTCTTCATCATTCCTTAGGCTTCAGATCATATAATTTTTCAGAGAGGCCTTTCTTATTCTCTCTATATAAGAAATGACTATCCAACTCATATTAACATCTACCTGGTCATTTTTTATCTTATTTACATTATTTCTTTTCATTTGATGTCTCCTCATTTATTTTTTGTCTCTCATCATGACCTGCGAATGTATAATTCCTGAAAGTGGAATTCTTGATTTTCTTGTCATATAAATTCTGAACATCTGAAATATAGATTTTCCCACATATTATTTGTGCACTTAAAAAAGCAGCATTAATTCAGAATCCAAGGAAATATAATGTTTGGACAAAGGTAGTTGTTCTCAACTTATGCTTTCATTTTTGGGAAAAAAGATTCTTAAGGGTTATCTGCTCATAACACCAGAAAACCACTAATTTCCTTAGCTAATGACACTGTTGTCCCACTAAGTGGCCAAGAGAATAAGTTTCTATAGAGTAAATTACTCCTGGAAACACAAGGACATCTTCTGTTGGTACTAACATTAGGGTAGCATCATTTGCACTCACACATTCCAGACATGAATTCCTTATTCTTAAGTAATAATTTCAGTATCTAATTTGAATAAAAATAAGATAAATTTAAGATCCATTACTCATTATGTTCTATGAATTTCTCTGCCCACTCCAATTATAGTATTCAAAAGTCATATGTAGATTTTAAATTGCATTATTTAACTGAGTATATTTCCTTGTAAAACTCTGATAAAACACTTAAAATTCTCACTCTCTCAGAAAAAGTATTGAGTGGAATTAGAAATGTCTCTTTGTGCTGGGTACAGACATTACAAACACAGATGAATTAGTCTCTCTGCTATCTAGTCCCTGAGCTCCATTTAAAATGATCAAATGTACTTATGATCACAGAAAATCTCCAATGAAGTTCTGTAGACCATCAGTGCACAAAATCAGCATTTTTTCAATTAGCGTAAAAGACCGAGTGGCTGCACAAATTTATCTAGTAAGAAGAAGATGACTGAATTAGTAAGAAGCCTGGCCTCCAGTGGGGCAGGCAGATCAGTGATGATATTAGCTTTTTTTTTTCATTTTCATATCACTGAGTAGTGAATTGAATAATAAGTGAATTGAGATATTGAAACAAAACAGTACTGAATGTATTTGCCTCAGGAAATTTAAAACTGGAATATATATGAAAGGTGTTTTAAGTGCTTTCTCTCAGCATGCATGTACTATAATATAGGTTCTGCCTCCATGCTTTATATTAAGAAATAGAATTTAGTGGAAAAAGAACCACAGGATTTGGATACAGGGATGCCTGATTTGACCAGTTCTATTCTCATGGCCAGGTCAACATCGTTGTTCTGCACATGCAATCTTGATAGACTTATAGAGACATTTCAATGATTTCATTTTAAATGTGATATCCAGAAGAATGTATAAGTGGTACTAAAATTAAGTCCTCAAATCTATGTCTATAATTTACATTCATATACAGATTAGAAAAACACTGTCCTGAATAAGTGCCTTTTAGAAAATAGCAGCTGTACTTTTGTCAGTCTACCCCTTTGCCCAAGTAATAAAATTCACAGGTAGCTTTTTTTCTTTTACTCTGCTATTAGCAAACCTCTAGGCTTCATATTGAACCTTCAGTTTTCTCCTACTCTGCTTCATAGTACCCAGAAATTATTCTTTCAAAAGATTCTCACCTTTTATTTTTCTATGTCCCTTGCAATTTAGTCCCACTGAGAAATTTTAAAGAATATAATTATCTTTAGTCACTTTTAGTTTTAACTCTATATTGGATCAACAGTACTCATACACAATAATTAAAGTGATCCGGTACGCAATACAGGAAAATCTTGGTAGTTAACAATAGGCTCCTGTCTTCTGGTGAGAAGACCATCAAGTAAGTCTAGCTGTAGAAAGTCACATATAAAATGCTTGGAAGGTAGCCATCAATGGGAACATACAGTATATGAAGTGCTATAGTTTAGATCTGGAATGTCCCCCAAAGATTCATGTGTTAAAGGCTTAGTTCCCAGCTTGGAGCAAGTGGCAGATGGTGGAATTTTTAAGAAGTGGTGCCTAGAGGGAGTTTTTGTCACTGGGGGCCAGACCTGGAAGAGTGTTGTTAAATTTTAGTCCTTTTCTTTTCCTCGCATTTGCTCTTTGCCATTAGGCTAGTGTCTTTGCTGTGTCTCATACTTTCACCATGATGTGCCATCTCACCACACGGCTAAAACTAGTAGAAACAACCAACCATGGATTGGAACTTCCAAAGCTATGAGCCAAAGTATCCCTTTTCTTGTTATAAGTAAGTTATCTCAGGGGTTCTTCGTAGTGACAGAAAGCTAACACTGATACAGGAGAAATTGAAAAATTTGACAGACATTATAATAATGAAGGAGCTTCCTTGAATGGATGGGAGTTAGTGTTTGAGAGATCTTTTAAGAGTTAGAGTGATTCAGTTGCAATACATGGATATAGAATTAGTGCTCTATTGGGTGGGTGATGTAGATAATCTTGGGATCAAGGTAAGCAGGAGAGCAGATATCTAAAAGACATGACAGAAATATGGGTTTTAAAAAGACAACATAAATTCGAAGCAAGAAAAAATATTTTGGGGAAGGAATTAAAGTCTCACATTAGAGTTATATTGTAAAGCAAATCTTATTAAATTTGATTAAATGCTCAATGTAAGAGTTACTGCTTAAAAGCTCTATATAATCAAGGATTGGACCCACAATCTAATTTCCATACAGTTATTTCAGCCCCATGTTTCTCTATTCCTTTATCCCTCCTAATTTCAACACACCCCTCTGATGAATTATGTTCATACTTGAAAAGTTTTATCTGAAGCCCCCCATGTGAAATTATGTTACTATTATGTGAAACAACAGTAGCAATTTTTATAGCATTTAATATAGAATCTGTTTTAACATTTTCAGATAAGCAAGGAAGAAAGAAAACTAGAGTATACATCATCTATACTTGAAATTGTGTGGCCCATTTGAAGAATGAAAATAACGTCTGAAAAGCTAGGAACCATATATACCTATAAGACTTTATTAATAATTACCAACATAAAGGAAAAATGTTAAGCATGATATAGAAGGAAGTGTTGCACTTATTTTAATTAGGTGCTACCTCTTAGATCTTGATGCTAGTCATCTTTTCTGTTATTTTTCTAGATGGAATGAAAGAAAGCTAAACCACTACAAATGTCCCAGAATTTCATCTTTGGCTTTTCTAAGATGATCAATAAGGAAATTAGGAATGAAAGAAGATATGTGCAATGTGTCAGTGATAGTTCATGTGAGGAAAAAAGAAAGTTCACTAGCAGTTTCAACAGGGAGCACATTAGAAACTGATTTAGTGAACACCCTAATGCACATGATGTACTTTCACAAACATATCAAAGTCAATCACTAAACTGAACTTGAGAAGGAGGGAGGGTAAAGGAGTGGGGCCAGATAAATATATATATATATACACACACACACACATATATATATATATATATATATATATATATATATATATATATATATATATAAATTGATTTAGTGATTATTGAAGAACTTAAATGCTGAAAGGAAAAGAACTGATGTAAGCTAGATGTACCAAATGTGTATATAAAGATTTTACTTAAAAGCCAGGCGTGGTGGCACACGCTTGTAATGCCAGCATTCGGGAGACTGAGACCGGAGTATCCAGGTTCGCGGCCAGCCTCAGCTACCTAGTGAGGCACTCCGCAACTTAGTGAGACTCGGTTTCAAAATAAAGAATAAAAAATAGGGCTGGGGGTATAGCTCGGAGGTAGAATGCCTTTGAGTTCAATCCCCAGTACTGCAAAAAAAAAAAATAAAAATAAAAATAAAAAAAATAAAAGCTTTTACTTAAAGATGGAAAAAACAGAAATATGTTTAGGTTTTTTGGGATACAGAAGCCAAGAGTAGGATCATCCATATATTTGGAAATCAGATATTTGAAGAGCAAATGCAAGACAGCTAGTCTGTTAATTCAAGAGTGGGAAGAAGGGTTTGTATAGTATAATTCAAACTCCAGGGCAATGAGTGCCACCTTCTTTAGGAGATAGAAGTAAGTGTCCCATAGAGTTAGGAAGTTGTACCATCTATTGCAGGCATCACATTTGTGAGGAAGAGGAGGAGGAGCTCTTCAGGAAGCTCTAAGTCAGCTTACTTCTGGTAACTCTCCATGGAAAGGGCAGAGGAGGAGAATGTTTGCATTAAAAATATATATATATGCTGGAAACCAGAAATCTCTGATGAAAAAAGGGAGACCATCTCAACACTGATGTCGTGACACCCACAGTAAACAAGAAAGTTTGAATAAGCAAGACACTCTCCTCCTGTCTTTCAGAATCGATACAGGGTCTATTGCAAAAGCATAGAAAAAATCCATACAACAAAGAATTACGTGTTACACAATCCTCACACTGGCATCTAAAAGCAAAGTATAGAAGTGTAGGTTTAAAGCTGAGCCCCAAATAGCTTTCTAACCAGCACAAATAAGACACATAATTTCAAAGTCTAATTAGGACTACTCACCCTCAGAAATGTCCTAGCTTTATGAATCTGTGCATGAAAGAGATAAAAGCAAAATTTGGCTTTATAGCTGCAGGAAAAATAACCTAAGCAGTGATAATTAAGCACTAAATAACCTAATATAATAATTGACTTATAGGGCTTTTACTGTGTGCTGCTTTGTAAGCTCACCTTTGCAACCTTATATCTGCCTGACTAAGGTGTGTGTCAAGAAATGTGGGAGGCAAATATTAAAAATTGAGGAGTGATATTGCAATGCATTAAGGATGATCACACATTGATTGCTACTCCTCCCACAGAGAGGTAAACTTCAATTCCTCTGCAGGAATCTAGGTTAGCCTTAATGATTTGACTACTTGAATACATCAACAATGACATTCTGTGTCATCTGGAGCCAGGACAGAAGAATCTCTCTAGCTTCAGCCCAGGCCTTTTAGAACTCTCTCTTTGGTATCTCTGAACTGTCACACTGTTTGGAGAAATATGACTACAACACTGTAGGCACTTCATGTAGGCACTGTCATGCATGGCCTCAGTTGAGTCCAGTATTCTAAGTATCCCTGCCATAGCACAAGACATGTAAGGTAGACTCTTGACTCTTCCAGTTCAGCTCCTCTGCCTAACAAAAAAATGTTGTGTGCCTTTTATCAACAGCATGTGGAATGAAAGACTCAGCCTATCTAAATTCAGGGTATACAAACTGATTAGACCAAATTAAATGATTATTATCTTAGGGTGCTAAGTATAGGAGAGATTTCTTATGCAGAAATAAACATATAGGCCTAGATGTGAGATATATAAAGGGAAATGGAGGATTTTTGTGAAATATTTTGAGGCAATATTTATAGGCAACACTATATCTATACATTGTGCCAGGACTTGTGGTTTATTCTAAATAGTCTTTTTTCACATTTCTCTTAAAATAATAGCACATTCCAATGTGAGAAGAAAGCATAGAAAACACATACCATATCATGGATAAACAAAACAAAAGGAAAATGCATCAATACAATAAAAGTAAACATGTGTCTCATTTGGGGAGAAAAAAATGGACAGAATGAAAAGAGGAATGAGGTAATAAAATCACAGAAAGAACAGGGAAAGAGGTTAGAAAACTATAAATAATTGTATAATACTTTTAGACAAAGAAGGGCTTCTAATTTATTGAAGGATGAAAAGTTTGTGGGAGACCAATATTTGGAAGAGAAATAATTCCAATTATGAGATGCTTCCTTTAAAAATATTAGGATGGTGGCATTGAAAATCAGGAGCTAACAAGAAGAGGTGAAGAATGAAAGGAATAACTTAAGCGAAACAAACAATCTACAATCTTTCTTACCTAAAGACAGTTACTGATACCCAAGGTGTGTTAGATGAGAGATTTAATATGTAAGCCTAAAAAATCTGAAAAAAATGTGGGAGGAATTTTCCAGTATTAAAATTACGGGAGGAAAGACTAAAATACAGGCCCTTACAGAGAGGTTCCTTGGTAAAACCTCAAGCTCCTGATTGGAAGCCCTAGACTATACCCTCTGAATACTATCAAACTAGATTTAAAGTGAGACTTATGCTAATTTCAATCTAAATTGAACTCATCTCAATCTCAGTGCTTGGGTGGATTAAAATGATCACTTCCTTCACTTTCCTCAGCTATCAGTGAATAGAGTGCATTCTGTCCAGGGAAGGATAACATAATCATATGCAAACTCATTAAAATATACTTTAATTCATATATTTGGTGGGGATTCATGTTGTAAAATACCTGTAGTTACCATCTGTGGAGGGCAGACTGTAAGGTACAATATACATTCCCTGTAATATGGTGATGGCATCTTTGTATAATACTTCCTGTAATGGTTTAGATTTGAAATATCCCCCTAGCCCTCACAGAAATAAGGTAGCAATGTTTAAATCAGGGTTTCATTGCTAAGAAGAGGTCTCTGGGTATATGTCCTTTGGGATTATATATTGTTTTCTCCACCCTACCAGCTCGCTCGCGCTCTCTCTCTCTCTCTCTCTCTCTCTCTCTCTCTCTCTCTCTCTCTCTCTCTCTCAGTTTCCATGATGTGAGAATGAAGGCTTTTCCTATCCTTCTCCCAACTTTCTGCCTCCATTCTCTTATATCCATGGTCCCTGGCCTCACATGGACTGAATCTGAAAATCTTCAAGGAAACCATGAGCAAATACATCTTCCTTGAACTTTTGTGGACAGTCTTTTAGATTATAGCAGTGAGAATGCTTAGACAGAAATCGGTACCAGAGAATTGGGTTCCTTGATGCTCTAAGTCTGACCATGTAGATTGTGAGTCTTTGGAACTGGTTTGTGAGAGGGAATTGGAAATGTGAATGGAATAGACATATTACATATTACATTCTGGCAAAGAACTGATCAGCATTTTGCAGAGGAAATCTCAAAATAGCAAAAAATCTAAGCTGCATTATGGATACTGATGTCCACTTTCAGCAAATCGTACACCAAATTTCAGAAGCAGAAAGCAAAGAAAGTTTATAGATTTGCAGTTTGACCACAAAGGCATGTGTAAAACTGGGGCCCAGAGAGATAGTGCTGAGAAAGAAAGTAAAAAGGCTGAAGGGAGGTCAGCCATTTCACTTACGATCAAAGAATGGAGTATAGTTGGAGCAGTTCAAGCCCAAGTATGAAACTAAGGAAACAAGGACAGCAATTTGTACTCAAATTCCTTTCCTATGACCTTGATGGAAGTAGGCCCAGGAGTGCCCAGGATAGGGATGGGCTATGCCATTGTCAAGGTGGAGATGGGCCCAGTGGCAATGACTAAAGAGAGCATGACTATCTTTTCTGTTGGTGGTCCATCTTGGCACTCATGTGCTGCTTCCTTTGCTGAATAAAAAAAAGAAAAAAAAAGCAGGGGTGGAGGGCGTCATGGAGGCTTCCTCTAGATTTCAAAGGAAGGCCTGGGAAGCCAGGCAATGTGTGATGGTGTTGGAATCCCTACAAACAGATCCACATGGGTCAATTTGTGAAGCTGTAGGTGAGGGCAAAATTGAGGTTGTAAGAAAAACACTGGTGATTTAGAAATGCAGAAACATGGAGCATCCATGAAGAAAGAGTGCAAGCCTTGAGCCATGGAGCCAAGCTGTAAGAGCAAGTATGCTACCCCTTGCAATCAACTAGTCCACAGGGGAAGGGCTGTCAAGCCCCCTTGGAGATTGCTTCTCACTTCCATATGCCCTGAATGCCAGAAATGAGGCAGTGGCTACAGGATTAAATGTCTGCCCCGCTGTATTTTTATATTGTTTTGGTTCCATTAATTCTTTCTATGGCCTTTATTTTTTTCTCCCTTTTGGAACACAAATGTTTACTCTATGCCATTGTATATTGGATGCCTGTAACTTGCTTTTAAGCAAAGCAAAGAGTTCACTTTGAGTCTCAGAGGACTTTAGACTTTGGGATTTTTAAATGATGCTGGAACTGTAAATATTGTAGAAACTCTTGGAGATGGACTGAATGAATTTTACGTTGTGAAGTAACCATTAGGTCTAGGGTACCATGGAAAGTATAATGATTTGGAGTTGGAATGTCCGCCTAGCCCTCTGGAAACAAGATAACAATGTTAGAAGAAGGAAGGGCTTGGTTGCTAAGAAAGGGTCCCAGGGGGTATGGCCTTGAAGATTATATATAGCTTTTTCTTCCACATGCTCTTTATCTTGCTTTTGGACTTCATGATGGGAAAATGAAGGCTTTTTCTCTCTCTTTGTGATTCCTACCACCATGCCCTGAGATCTGTGGTCACCAGCCTCACATGGACAAACCCAAAAATCTCCAAGAAAACTATGAGCAAATAAATCTTTCTTTAAATTATGTGAGAATTCTAAGACAATTCTCAAACTGTTTTGAGATGATAGCATTCACAAGCAAGATATCATAAAAAAGGATTGGTGAAATTGGCCTTCTGGGTATTCAACAACTGAGACTTGGAGAACAATCAGGAAATAAAAGAGCTAAGAAAAAAATAGTGAATATTTTGAACTTTTCCCTCCAAGGTCAAATAGTCTGCAGGGAATAATAGGACATTTTTAAGGGCTCTGCAACTCTGGTAAATTATCTGACCTCCTGACCAGGGTGATCATGAATGTTGCAGAGACTGGGAGCAATCAGCTCATATTCTAAAAAACTAGGGTCATTAGATAGAAGAATGTCCCTTATGCTTATAAGGAAGCCAAATGGTCAGCAAGATCATAAACTATCCTGGCATATGGTGCAACTGGTAGAAGAAAAGCCTCATAAAGTCCCTAAGAGCAACCCTGAGGAGATTTGACTGACTTTGAAAGCAAAATAATATTATAAAAAATTATGTTTGCCAAATATTTACCTACCTACTTGATCTTGAACATCCAGGAGACAAATAACCAGAGACAAGTGTGTTATTTCAAGGCATTTATGATGGTACTTCTCATTCCAGACTCATAGAAGTAATAAGATGAAACTGATGTCCAACTACCCTCTAGCTAAGTCCTTATAAGATAAAGTTAAACTTCACTTTCAGACTCATACTTCTATTTTCAAACTCATAGAAGAAATAATATGACACCAATGCCCAAACCTCCCTCCAGCTAAGTCCTCATAAGATGATATAAAGTTAAAACTACTTTTCTTGAGGTTTTACAGGTTCAGGACCACCAGGCACTAAAGGGGAGATTACTATTCCTGTAAATTCCTGAAGGACTTATGAGTCCTGTTCAAAGTACTAGAGACAAAGTAACCTGTTTAAGTTAAACATAACATGCTTGGTTTACAGATGATTTTAACAAATATGTAAAAACAAAAAGAAGAATGGCCTCTTAATTAGAAACTGTATTTTGTGCTTCAGGCTTTGTGCCACATGAACTTTTCACCATGTTATTACACATATAATGACTCATTGTCCATTGAGAATAGGTTGGACACCTGGCCTCCAATTTAAAATGCTAATAGGTCAATGGTTCAAGGTAAAGAGTTGTGGGAAAAATCATTATGGAAAGGTATTTGGATGATTGTACAATGTAGTAATGTATCAGTTCTTCATGTAGATGGCCACTGTATTAACCATAATACTATATTAACCATAATACTATAGAGAAATAGATGAGTGACTTTGTTAACCAGCAAACCAAAATAACTAGATTCGTAAACATTTAGGCAAGAACTGTGACCACAAATTTAGCCAAATAAACACACTCAAATTGTGGACACTTAGGAAAAGCTACCTACAGATCACTATGTTCCCGAGGCTATGTCCTTCATCCTTTCAACAAAGGCTATGAGAATGAAATTGCACATGAACAGTTCCTTCTTCTACAATACTCTAGATCATGCACCCCCTAATGAAGTGCTAACTGCAATACTCCAACAGCACACACTATTATGTTGAAGCATCCAGACAAGATCTATAGCTCATTTCTCTAACAGCTTTTATGGTCACTTCTTAAAAGGTGGACATGAGGCAGGGCAGAGGAATCGGGAACAGGAAGGATTAAAAGAGGCCATCTGTGTACAGAACAGAAGCAGAGAAGGTTAATAAGATGTAACTGTAACAATTAGCAGGAAAGGACTATGGAAATAAAAACTAAACTTTAGTTCCTTCTGTGAGCTGTATTTTGAGGATAGCTTGTATAATGCTAGGAGATTAAAACTCATCAGTTTATGAGATAATGATTCAAATTAAAGATTGAAACCAGGCAAAAGGAGCTGAGTGAGACCTTGTTTCAAAATAAAGAATAAAAAATGGGGCTGAGGGTATACCTCGGAGGTATAACATAATGTTTAGAAATATTTATGCCTATGGAATGGTTCATTTGGACTAATTAGTATATGCATTGCTCATAATTTATTTTCAATGGTGACAACACTTAACGGCCCTCCCCTCCACACACACACAATCATCATTTCCTGGTAACTGCCATTCAACTTTCTACTTCTATAAATCCAATCTTTGATCTCTTTGATTACACATTTGAGATTATGAGATACTTTTCTTTCTGTGTCAGGCTTCTTTAACATCCCCCAGACTCATCCAATGACAAGGTATTTATTTATTTATAATTTATTTATTTACTTGTACTGGGGAATGAACCCAAGAACATTCTACTGCCAAGCTAAACCTTGGGTCTATTTTTAATTTGAATTTTGAAACAGTCTTGCTAGGTTGATGAGAGTCTCACTACTTGGTGAGGTTGTTCTCAAACCTGTGGTTCTACTGTCTCAGTCTCTCAAGTACTAGGATTACAGGCATGCACCACAACATCCAGCTGGGTTTTTTTTATTATTAAACTGTAAACAATATTCTATTATGCATATGTGTGTGATTTTATATATGTAATATTTTTATGTATATATTTTCCTAACTTTATTATCATAAAATTCTGTGAGAAAGGTCTGCAATTGCCAAATAGGCCAAGAGTCATAATCATTATCAAACCCATGTGATTGAGGCTCAAGAATATTTTGGACAATATAATCCCCATGAACTTTATATCAAAATACATTATTCTGTGGTTTCCTGTCACCTCACATGTGCCTAAATTATTTTAAATTTGAAAATAATTTGTTTAGCATATTATGATTTAAAATTAGCTTCTATAAAAAACAATATATTTCCCACACAACAACAATTACTAAATTCTTCAAAAAGATCTAAACATCTTTGGTTCTTTTAAAAACAAAATTCAGCTAGTAATTAACAATTATCAAGTTGTATCTGTGTTTACTAATTGGCTTTACACAAGAAAAAGTAAATTTCGTCCTATCTTCATGACAGGAGGTAGTTTTACAACCCTCTGCAGGGCTCTCATTGAAGTTGTATTCACATCTTTTCACAGAATTTGGGAGATAAAGACACTTCCATTCTTGAAGTTTACATTTCAAAGAAATGACTCTTTGTTTCTTCAGAAAGGCATTCTTAGTTGTAAAACCCTCTATAGGCTTTTAAATGAAATAATATCTCAAAGGAATAGTGAGAAAATTTACCATTAGTAATGGTCTAAAAAGATGATCTAAACCAGACCTAGTGGTGCATGCTTGTAATCCTAGTACTTGGGAGACTGAGACTGGAGATCCGGGTTCACAGCCAGCCTCAGCTACTTAGTGAGGCTCTCTGGAACTTAGTGACCCTGTTTCAAAAATAAAGAATAAAAAATAAGACTGGAGGTGTAGCTCAAAGTAAAACACCCCTGGGTTCAATCTCCATTATTGCAAAATAAATAAATATAAATAAAATAAATAAATAAAAAGGTGATCTAAGAAAGAAAGGTCAGGGTCAAGACAGTGAGAAGACTGTAAACTGAAGGAAACAAGGCCATCACAGTCAGCTAACAGTTGAAGGAGCTTAAAGAAAGATCCCAAGCCGTAAAAGAACCACATCCCTGCTAATACTTTGATTGAAATCTTGTCAGATACTAGGTAGTGTGAAGATAACTATTCAAAACAAGCAATATAAAAAGAGAAAAATAAAAACAATGAAACTTCCTAGTTATTGAAAATCCCTTCAAGGAATGATTACTCTAAACTGATACCCTGGAAATAAAGCTTCAATATTAGAATTTTTTTAAAAAAGAAGATGGAGCCGGGCGTGGTGGTGCATGCTTGTAATCCCAGCATTCGGGAGGCTGAGACTGGAGTATTCCAGTTCGCGGCCAGCCTCAGCTACCTAGTGATGCACTCCGCAACTTAGGGAGACCCTGTTTCAAAATAAAGAATAAAAAAAAACAAAATAGGGCTGGGGGTATAGCTCGGAGATAGAATGCCCCTGAGTTCAATTACCAGTAGTGCAAAAAATAAAAATAAAAAAGAAGGTGATAGAAAATCATAAACTCACTTAATTGCTCACCATGTCACCTTAAGACTTACAATTCTTTGAACTTCTGAGAAGAAAGACAATAAGCATATAAAGTCAGAGGGTCATGGTTGGAAGATTCAACTTCCTTAAAGTTAACAAGAGCAAACCTTCTAATAGTCAACAAGATGTTTGCAAGACTCCAAATGTTTCAGGCCATTAGTAGACACTATCTAAATCCCAGGAAGTTTTCTCAGCCACAATGGATAAGGAAGTTACATGAACTGAGCCTAACCCCTAAACATGAGTCGTTGATGGATTGGACAATTCAAAAGAAAATTTACATGGATTGAATGTCTCTGGGACCTCATACCCAGAGAAGGAAACTCAAAGGAGGATATAAACTCTAGAAATAACAGCCCCAAATGGTTCCCCATTCAACCCCCCCACACGTGCGTGTGCACACACACACACACACACACACACACACACACATTTGGGAGCTTTTCTCTCACACAGATAGATAAAAACTTTTGTATTCCAACTGCCAGAATTGTTGAAAGTGAAGCAATAACTTAGTAGAACCAAGTCAATCATAATACTTTTAGATTCCTCTATTTTTTAGCTTTAGAAGCTTTTTTAGCTTTATTTTATTATTTTTTTTTTTTTTGATATTCCATTAAGGAAGAGTGTCATGATTCAATTTGCCTTTTTTTTTTTTTTTTTCCAGTACTGGGGATTGAACTCAGGGGCATTCTACCTCCGAGCTACCACCCCAGCCCCATTTTTTTTGTTCTTTATTTTGAAACAGGGTCTCACTAGTTGCAGAGAGCCTTATTATGTAGCTGAGGTTGGCCATGAACTGGGATCCTCCGGTCTCAGCCTTCCAAATACTGGGATTAAAAGCATGGGCCGCCGGGCGTGGTGGCGCACACTTGTAATCCCAGCATTCGGGAGGCTGAGACCGGAGGATCCGGGTTCGCGGCCAGCCTCAGCTACCTAGTGAGGCACTCCGTAACTTAGTGAGACTCGGTTTCAAAAT
Organism: Graphiurus murinus; assembly: GCA_004027655.1. Lineage (NCBI taxonomy): Eukaryota > Metazoa > Chordata > Mammalia > Rodentia > Gliridae > Graphiurus > Graphiurus murinus. The sequence goes on along the minus strand of PVLC010005823.1, from coordinate 643 downwards.
AAAGAATAAAAAATAGGGTTGGGGGTGTAGCTCGGAGGTAAAATGCCCCTGAGTTCAATCCGCAGTACCGCAAAAAAAAAAAAAAAAAAAAGCATGGGCCACCACTCCCAGCTCAATTTGCCTATTTTATGAAGGTTTATTTCACTTAGTGAACAAGTCATTATTGAGGAAACTAGGTGAAAATCAAAAATCAAAGCATATATCTCAGGTACTCTCTACACTAATAAGCTCAGGTTGCTACAACAAAATACCATGGACTGGGGAGTTTACAACAAAAATTTATTTTTTTATACTTCTGAAAGCCAGAATACTGAGTTCAGGGTTCCAAATGGTCAGATTTTGGTGAAGGTTTTCTCTGGCTAGCATGCAGTCTCTTTCTCACTGTGACCTCAGTGAAAAGTGTGTGTGTGAGAGTGAGAGTGAGAACAAGCAGTCTCTTGTATATTCTTTTTTTTTTTTTTTTTTTTGTGGTACTGGGGATTGAACTCAGGGGCATTCTACCTCCGAGCTATACCCCCAGCCCTATTTTTTATTCTTTATTTTGAAACCGAGTCTCACTAAGTTGCGGAGTGCCTCACTAGGTAGCTGAGGCTGGCCTCGAACCCGGATCCTCCAGTCTCAGCCTCCTGAATGCTGGGATTAC